>VOPJ01014391.1:0-198686 GCA_014673585.1 Semibalanus balanoides
CTGCTCAGGGGCCCCTCTGTGCTGGGTAGGGACGCATTCGACATGTTCAGGGTCCCTCTTACCCGAAAAGGGCCCTTTCGGTCTGGCCAGGGGCCCTCTGAAATGCTCAAAGCTCTTTTGAACACCTAAGGGGCCCTCTGGTCATTCAGAGAGGGCCCTGGAGGCGCTAAAGGCCCTCTGAAGTGCTATAAACTATCAAGATCACGCTTCGCGTGGTCTTCTGACTCTTAAAGAGCCCATGATACCGCGCTGCTTTGTTCTCGCGGGCCTTTTCGGCAAGCTGCGCGTGCCGAAAAGGGCCCGCCGAGCCTCGAAAAGGGCCCTTTAAGGGCTCAGGGGGGATCCTAGGATCCCTAGGATCCCCCTTGGATACGCCACTGGTAAGGATGGAGTTAAAATATATCAAGTAAGCATTAGCATTAGGGCCCACGCCGCCCAATCATTTGCATAAATCGACACCGCCGAATGCCTCATAGGCTCTTTGCGCATTTACAAGGTCACGGCGATGACCTGAGGTCACCAGATTCAGTACGGCTTGTAAAATTGTGCGCGTTAAATTGTTTCATGTTCACAGTGAGCAAATTTGTTCAGCTGTTGCTGAGATTCCACTTTGCTGAACAAACTGCTGTGTAATAGTGCTCCCCCATATTATTTATACGGACCTTGGGCCCTATAAACGGCAACAACTTGCACTAAAAGTTCGATTTTTCGCAGCAGTTGGCCGTCAGGGACTGATAGTGATTCAGGGTGTTTTGAGGTCAAAAGTAAGTGTTGATTTATCTATTCATTTATCAATAAATAAATAAATATTTCGCGCTATTTAATATCAATAATTTGGTATTATTTGCTTGCGTCGTCATGTCATAATACACTGGCTCACTAGCGGTCTCTGGCGGCCAACTGCTGCGAAAAATCCAGCTTCTAGTGGAAGCCAGGATAGATAACTCGAGGGATTTGCTGTCTAGTTTATTTGCTTTATTTGTAACGTGATTGGAAACCAAGGCTGTATAAACGTGGAGAAACCAAAGCCCCATAACAACGGTGGAAACGGTTAACAGGTAGATATCTCATAAGACTGCCACATTAATTCCCCGAAGGTCCTATAACCAATTTCCCTGAGGCTGAGCCAGAAAGGGTTTAAGGGGTTACTGGTTGTCCACACATTTTCTTACTGCATCTTGAAGGGCTTCATCTATTTTATCCCATAATTTACATTTAAATTTTGGGTCATAGTAACAATCACCTAGCGTTTTAGATGTTACAAAGCTTAAATATTTGGTCACTAATCACTATACTGAAAATGTGTAATGATTCAATAGGATAAGATTAGGAATTCAATAGGATTAGGAAGTGAAAAGCCTTCAACACTCAGAATCTGTCCATGGTCAGCCTGGCTTAGAATTTGAGACAACCTGACCTGACAGGGTAATCCTTTAGCAACGCACCTACCAAATTTACAGAGGTGGTAACAGTGACAACCAAAAGTCTCTAGGGTTGACAGGTCAGGTTGTCTCAAATTCTCCAAAGCTGTTGCTCTTTTCACTGTGCCACCGACTCTGTCACAGATACGTTCTTGTTGTGAGATGTTCAGAGAAGTGCCACTCACACTCGGCATCAAAATCTTTGCTTTGACATCAAACGTTCACAAAACTTAAACGTTTCTTGTACTAGGCGGAGCAGTCGTCTGTTACGCCCATCCTTGTTAAGGGCTATACACTCGGACACCCCCGCCCTAGTTATTAGTTAATCCCTATAATATACCCACCATTCGATGGCAGAATGTACACATTTAGAAGTACAGATGGTTCCTAAGACATTTTTACCATATAACTATTTTAATTTCAATAATTAATTTTCACCGCTTCACAGTGCCTCCGGCGCTAAACTTGTTTACGCAAAGCTGTAACCAAGGTTGCAGGCATCATGTTTTTTGTTATTTCCGAGACGCTTCTTGCCACAGCTTTTTTACTATTCCAAGACGCATTTTTACCACATTGCGATATTTCCGCTACGCGTCGCCCAATTTTATTTTTATCGATCGGACTTACGCCCATATATTATTTAGGTTTCGTCCTTGATCGGACTTTATGGCTTATTTATCTTAGGTTTCGTCTCATCGGACTTAATGGCTATATATATCTTAGGTTTTGTTCTCGATCTGGACTTGTATGGCTATATATTATCTTATTCTTAGGTAGGGTTAGTTTAGGTTAGGTTAGTTAGTTTAGAGTTAGGTTAGTTAGGTTGGTTAGGTTTAGGTTAGGTTAGTCTAGGTGTAGGTTCAGGTTAGGTTAGGTTAGGTTAGGTTATTAGTTAGGTTGGTTAGGTTAGTAGGTTAGTTAGGTTAGGTTTGGTTAGGTTAGTTAGGTTAGTAGGTAGTTAGGTTAGGTTGGTTAGGTTAGGTTATTAGGATTAGGTTAGGTTAGTTAGTTTTAGTAGGGTTAGGTAGGTTGATGTTAGTGTTAGGTTATGTATGTTATGGTTATGTTATGTTTATTGTTATGTTATGTTATGTTGTTATGTTATTTATTTATGTTATATGTACGGAAAGTTGGCGTCTAGAGTTATTATTTCATATAATTAATCAGAAACCTATTAAAATCCCTAGATTTCTTCTGGGATGGTTCGAGAAAAAAAGAATTTGAATAATCTCTAGAATGTCAAAACTCTAAATTAAATTGTAGCACTGGAATAGTTGTGCAGTTGACACAGACCTTGACACTGCAGGGATGACGCCAAAATGGACTCGGCGTGGGTTTAAAATAAACGCGGTGATAAAACTCTCCCCCGGTGTTAGAAATTGTAAGGTAAGAGTACAGAATAGTGTCTAGAACATGCAGAGATGTCCAATAATAACATTAGTGATGAAAGTAGTAAAGTTTTGAACATTCTAAAACGCTAGGGGGGGTCCGAGTGTTTGACCTTGTTAAGGCCTGGGACGTGTGAGTTCAAAATAGTGCTTGAATTGTGAATGCATGTACCATAGAAGCATGTTAATTATTGTATGGTAATTATTGCATGGTATCAGCATGGTACTTATTGTAACCACAGACATTTAAACACATATATTGTGGGAAATACTGTTATTTTCAACATAATTTGGAAAGAAACAAAACAAAACCTACTTAAATAGATTGAACTATGCCCAAGAATGCTTCAATTTATCTGATACAAAAATAATTATCAGTTTTGCCAATTTTTGCCATTTTTGCCACCAGGGGTCTGTGCCAGTTGGTTTTAACCAGTAAAAAAAAAATGCAAAAAACAGTTATTACCACTTACCTTACCCACTTACTCACTGCCAACTCTGGCTCCTTCGGGCTCAGCAGGGGGGGGGGGTATGGCGGTGCCATCCTCTGGATCTGCCTCTGGCTCTCGTTTATTATGCATTGGTATTATGTAACACAAATAACACTAACACCTCTTGTTTTGCTGTTTTCAGACAACTGAGAAAATAACAAGTCAGCAAGATGGCTGTGGACAATTCTCTGGTGGAGAAGTCAATGAGATCAGTGTTTGGTAAGTTATGGTGGTTGTGATAGGTAATATTTTATATGTTTTCTGATCTGTGTTTTTTTCTTCTCCACATCAGCATTGGCTTAACATGTCCATTTGTTATGGGTGTGCTATTGCAATCGACTTTCACTAGTGAGTTATCCATCACATGTCCCTATATTCATGGAATGGCTTGGTCATAGCATAGCAGATTGAGCACCTACCTGGTGATTTAAAGGTCCCAGATTTGAGCTCCCCGCTTACACAAACTCAACCCACATATGGGCATGTTCATTGTTCATCTAGAAATTCATTGGGCATACAGTCCCAATAATAATGATGATCTGCAGGGCAAAATTAAAAGAAGTGCACTGTGCCCAAATCACCCTGCTCTGGTAATACTCATATGTATGTATTGACCATCAATCTTTGATACCTAAAAACGGCTATTGTGAGAGATGGGTAGCGCTGTGTTGGGGTTAAAAGGCAGAGATATGTTAAAAAACGACACTCACTCACGTGCGCACACCTTAGAAACAAACGGTTCACATAATCGCAGACACACACACATGCACATTGCACACTGCTAAGCACTGCCATTTCATAGATGAGACTGTGAAAGATGTGTTTCTAGCCACTTGTGCCATCCTGAGCTGCTGTTGATTTTCCTGTCTCAGTATGTTAAATGTATGTCTGCTTGCAGTGGGCAACATCCCATATGAAGTGACAGAGAAGAAGCTGAAGGAAATCTTCAGCCAGGTTGGCCCCGTTCTTTCGTTCCGGTGAGTTATAGCAGTTGCCTGTCTTGTTTCGATACAGCTGTCCTTTGTATGTGTGTGTGTGTGGGGGGGGGGGGCACTCATCACCAATGTTTGTGGCAGGGTTGGGAAAAACCCGGGTTTTTCATCAAAACCCACTGGGTATTTTTTTTACCCGCTCTTTTCCATGCTGGAATGTCCCAATTAGGAAGCTTCTAAGCATGCAAACATCCTGAGAAAGGATGTTACGTGCTTTTGATGCGTGCAACGTAACAAAATACTACTTGCTAGATTACAACGATTAAATTTAACATTTCAAATATCGCATCTCTTTGGTCAGTAGAGATGGGAGTTCAATGTACAGCGTTGTTCCTTAAGAAGAGTTTGGAGTCTGCATGGTGGAATGAGGGGAAATGCAACATTGTTTCCTTTTTTAAGTCTAAAAACAAAACACATCCAGCTCAATGATGCACCAATTATTATATTTGTTTCTAAAAAATACGTCGGGAACTTGCTCAATACCATTTTGATGAAAAACCCGAGTTTTTTTGTTTGTTTGTTTAACTTACCCACAAAAAACGGGTAGTTGATTTTGGGTAGTGCCAACCCTGGTTTGCGGTAAGACTACGGAGTCGGGAGTCGGTCGTCGTAGTCGGTGATTACGGTGGGAGTCGGTACAATTTTACCGACTCCGACTTAGGCTGTCGTCATGGGCAGCCTATCGACAAGTATTTTTGATTTGCATTTTAGTGGATGACAAAATGTGCATTGCAATTCAATTACATTTTACATAATTGAATTATTACTTACCCAATGTGTGGCCAATATTCCCATTAGGGGACATGACTCTTTGCTCGAAGCTTTCGCTCTCTTGCACTATTGCTCGGAAGCTATTGATCCGGGAGTATTGTGCTTCTTGGAGATGGTACAACACATCCTTGACTCAAATCTAGCAATAATTGTATTTTTGGGGGGTCAGTGGGTAACCCTCTTTCAACCTCCGCCTGGTGACTGAGATCGATACAGCATGGTTCGTTGGAATGGTTCGGAGATGTCAAACTACGGGAGATACGCCATTTGCAAGCTGAGCTCACATGGAATCCAACAATGTTATTTTTGCAAAAATCCATCGAGCGCCTTTTTGTAAATATACTTTTTGTCCGAAATCGCGCCGCTTTCGTTTTGCCTGGGCTATCGCCTATAGTATGGCGAAAATGCAGACCAATGATGCTGGTCAGCATTTTCACCATACCATAGAAGGCGACAACCCCGGCCAAACGAAAGGGGCGCGATTTCGGACAAAAAGTTTATTTACAAAAAGGCGCTCGATGGATTTTTGCTAGATTTACATCGCTGGATTCCACATGAGCTCAGCTTTCAAATGGTTTATCTCTCGTAGTTTGACACATCCGAACCCTTCTAACGAACCGCGACAGATTCGAGGAAATGCTAGCAAAAAAAAAATAGGTTGATGAAGTCAACATTTAGCCCCATCATATATATTTCACAAATGTTCGTTTCACTTTTCTAAAGTAACTAACAAGTAACGTGTTTTTGTAACGATGTGAAGTGAGAGAAGGGAAGGATGTGAAGAGGGAGGGTAAAGATGGGAAAGAAGCGAAGACGGGGGAAAGAGAGGAAAGGGGAGGGCGAGTGGAGGGGTGGAAAGTGGGGTAGGGAGGAAGGTAGGGGGGGAGGGGGGGGAGGGAAAGGGGGAGGTGAGGAGCGAGGGGGGGAGTAGGGGGATGGGGAGAGGGAGGAAGAGTTAGGGAAGGAGGGGGGGGGAGGGGGGGGGGAGGAAGGGAGAAGGGAGAAAAGAGGTAAGAGGTAGAAAAAGAGGTAAAGAGGGAGGGAGAGTAAGAGGGAGAGGGATAGGAAAGTAGGGGGAGATGAATGGATGGGGGATTGTGTAGGAGTGGGGGGGTAGGAAGGGAGGGAGGTGGAGAGAGATAGAAGGGAGGGGTAGGGGCCGGAAAGGAGAGTTAATGGAAGATGGGAGGAAAAAGAAGAAAGTGAAGGGGGAGAAGAAGATGAAGATGAAGGTCGAGAAGGAGGAAAGGAAGAAGGAAAACGGAGGGAAGGGAGGAGAGAGAGAAAAAGTTTGGAATGAGGGGAAAAGTAAAGAGGGAAAGAGGAGAGTGAGAATGAGGGTGGGAGAGGAGGAGAGGTAGGTTGGGGGGCGGAAGAAGGAGTGGTTGTGAAAGAGCGAGGAGGGTGGAGAGTGGAGAGGGGAGGGATTAGGAGGGAAGAGCCGAAAAAAGTGGAAAGGGGGAGAGGTTGGAAGAGAAGAGGAGGGAGAGGAGGGAGGGGGTTAGGAGGAGGAAGGGTGGAGCGGTATGAGGTGAGAGAGAGGGGGATGGAAGGAAGGGGAAGGGGAGAGGGAGGTTTGGGGAGGGAAAGGGAGGGTAGAGAGGGGGGAGGAAGAGGCGCGTGGAAGGAGGAAGGGAAGAGGAGATAGGAAAGAGAAGGGGGAAAGGGAAGGAGGAGGGGAAGAGTTGGAATGGAAGGTATGAGGATGTGAGAGGGAAGTTAGAGTAGGGAGGGAGGGCGAGGGGGAGGAGAGGAGGAGGAAAGGTGAGAGAGGAGCGGGGGGAGGAGAGGGGGAAAGGTAGGGGGGAGGGGGAAATGAGAAACGTTGGAGGGCGGGGAAGGGGGTGGAGGGGAGAGAGGTTGGAAGAGGAGGGGAAGAGAAGGGAGAGGTGTAAGGGATGGGGAGTGGAGTGAGCAGGGAGGAAAAGAGGAAGGAGTAGGGGAAGGGGGAGGTAGGATGAGAGGAGGAAGGGTGCGGTGGAGGGGGTAAGGGGGGTGGAGGCAATGAGGTGGGAGTTGGGAGATAGGGAGAGAGGTAAGGAGGAAAGGGGTTAGAGAGAGCGGGAGATGGGGGGAAAGAGGGAGAGGGAGGAGGGAGGTTTAAGGGAAAAGTGGGGAAAGAGAGGGGGTGGAGGGAGTAGAGAGAAAGGGGGTAGTAAAGGGAAAGGGAGAGAAAAGAGGGGAGGAGGTAGGGATGGAGGAGGGAGGGGGAAAGGGTAAAACGGTAGATGAGGGGGGTGGGATAAAGGAGTGGGGAGGGTGAGGGGGGAGGGTTGGGAGGGGAAGGGAGGTGAAGAAAGAGAAAAGGAGGAGAGGGAGGGAGGTGAGAGAAAGTGGGGGGGGTAAGGGGGGGGAAGGCCGGTAGGAGATGGAGAGGGAAGAAGAGAGGAGGGGGGACCGAGGGAGATGGAGGTTAGTGAGGAAGGGAAGAAGGGAGGAAGGGAGAAAGAGGGAAGGAGGAAAGGAGAGAGTCGGACGAAGGTGTAAGAGTGGAAAGTCTGCCAGGGCCACCAACTACAAAATCCTGGCGACGCTGAATGTTCACAAGACCTGACAATTATATGGTTTGTGGTTTCCGGAATTTTTGAGATAGAAATTTTATTGTCGGCAACTGTCTATCCATTTCATTTATAGCTGCTATATTTTTCAAGTAACGAGCTCAACCTTGAAACGACATTTTTTAAATGCGAGCTGAGGACCACTCTTGTGCTGTTTGATAATGTGCTTAGCTAATTTAGGGTCGAAGTCGATTTCGGAGTCGGTCCGAGTTACTGGAACCGATCGACTTCG
The DNA here is from genome assembly GCA_014673585.1 of Semibalanus balanoides. Lineage (NCBI taxonomy): Eukaryota > Metazoa > Arthropoda > Thecostraca > Balanomorpha > Balanidae > Semibalanus > Semibalanus balanoides. The sequence continues at coordinate 7,854 of VOPJ01014391.1, forward strand.
GCAGCCTTGGTGTGCGGTGGTCTTTCACATCGTCCTCACCTATCTGTAATCTCCATCCACACGCCAATCGCTGAGACTGCGTGCTGTAATCAACCTCGCTGGCCGGTCTCTCTTTCAGCATGGATGAACGATCCGGCGCACGGGCAAAGCGAAGGCTTACGGCTTCTGCAGTACCGGCGACCTCCGAGACGGCGCTGAGCGCTCATCGCGCAACCTGAAACGGCGTCGAGCTGTCGGGTCGCCAGCTGCGTCGTGGGACAACGCCTCACGAGAAAGATGCCGCATGGAGATGCAGAGTGGGTTGGCTGAGGGGGGGTGCATATGGTGTGGAAATAAAGGCCGATATAAGGGTGGAGTTGGAGCGGAGCGGGAGATAGATGGCTGGAGGGAACAGGAGGATAGTGTCAGCAGAAGAGGGAGAAACTGAGACAGAGTTAGTCAGCTGCTGCTATACTGCTGCAGGCACTGGGATAGTGTTAGGGGAGCAGCAGAAATACTGCGTCGGATGTCCACCAGTCACATGCCATGTTTGTTTTCAGAAGATATATTGTTCAATTTTCGAATATTTGTGTCAAATTATTCCAAAGTTTAATGCGAAAGACAAGTCGATACTCTAACGCATCAGTTATATTATACCTTCGCCATATAGGTGTTGTCCTAGTAACAGTATGTGTCCTGTTCAACACTGCAACACCCTGCACTGACCTAACTGGTCAACTGTCGGCTGCAGCGCTGATGCAGGGTCCGGCCAGCGAGAGTCCGTACGGCGAGGAGGTGGACTCGCCGCAGGCGCCGGAGGCCATCAGCAAGGCCGTCGCCTCGCTGCCGCCGGAGCAGATGTTCGAGCTGATGAAGCAGATGAAGCTGTGTATCCAGGTGAGGTCGGCGGACGGCGCTGTCGGGTCGGCCGGTGTCGGAGGTACCGGCGTCCATCACGACACGTGCAGTGTGTGGACGCCGGGGATGCGCGATTGTGAGCCAGCGTAACGCTGCTGCTATTCGAGGCCCACTCGACAATGTCGAAGCGATTAATGTGATGATGGAAACCGACAGTGACGCCCACAAGTGTGATGTTGCGTAGTTTATGTATGCACCGATAATCGATACATCATCCACAAATGTTGTTCTGATGTTGCACCTGTCTGGTCCTTTCTCCTTAATCCTTCAGGGACGATGTCTCCGCGTGTGTGAGCGGCAGAGAAACCTGACCGAAGTTCGCACGAGGCGAGTAAGGCGTGCCGCTTGTGTAACGTTCGCTTGTGTGTGTGTCTGTGTCCGGCAGAACAACCCGACCGAGGCTCGGACGATGCTGCTGCAGAACCCGCAGCTGGCCTACGCCCTGCTGCAGGCTCAGGTGGTGATGCGCATCGTGGACCCACAGACGGCCGCTGTGAGTACTGACTACCTGCTGTGTGTGCCGGCCCTGAAGCCCGGCTACTCGGGTGCCGTCCCTGAAGCTCGACTGTTATAACTATTTTGTTGCAGCGCCCTTAAGCCCCAAACATCATCATAATGAAGCCCGGCTACTCGGGGTGTCGCCTCCGAGGCCACTGGTGTTTTGACGAAAACGCGTCACTGAATGTGTGTTCACGGTCGATTTTCTTGGTGCCAATGTGTGCTGGTGTTTAGTTCGAGTGACGAGTAGTGCCATTGTGACGTGCCCTCCAGCGGCTTTACGCCTGCGTGTATGCTGTTTCTCGCAGACAATGCTGCACAAGTCTCAGTCGGAGCCTGCCGTGTTAAAGCCGGCCAACCCACCGGTGGGCGTGGCCGCCCCTCTTCCCGTCCCCGTCGCCGTCGCCGCCCCCGCCGCGGCGATACCGGCTGCAGTAGCGGCGCGACCGACTCCCGCCGCGCCGGCCGCCGTGCCGCCTCAGCCGCCGGTCAAGGAGGGCCCGTTCGGACCAATCGGAGGAGGTGAGTACGAACTGCAGGGACGGCACCGGCAGACGGTCGGCGGCGGCGCTCAGCGTGGTGAGCGATGCTGCCGACCCGGCTGTCACTTGTCACTGTGGCTTGAAGCTAGCAAACAGTTGTGCGGGTGCAGTAATTGCTTCACGCCACTGTCTTGGTGTCACGTTAGATGGATATGCCAGGTTACCATTTAATTTTGTCTTAATGACTGTCCTAGTTACTCCTGCGGGAACTGGACTTGTGACCTTGTGACGACCCTGACCTCTGTGTAACCCCTGTCTGACCTCTGTGTAACCCCTGTCTGACCTCTGTGTAACCCCGTCTGACCTCTGTGTAACCCCTGTCTGACCTCTGCGTGACCTCTGGGTGATCTCCTGTCGTCGCCAGGTCAGGATGTGGACTTCCGCCAGGGTCCGACAGCGATGGCTGGCGCGCCTGCCGGCGACCTGGACATGCGTAAGCTGGACCCCCGCTCCGGGGGCAGACATGGTGACCAGGACCTGCGTATGCCGCCCAAAGGTACGTCCTGCTCGAGTGATCAGCCGGAGCTCTCTTCCACTACTGTGGAGCACGGCTAGTCGCGCGGATCTTCTATCAGTCCCTCTGGGCACGTGCATGATTGTGAAGACATTGCAACGCATTGCTTTAGGCAGCGGATCGTACGTTTTGAAGCGATGGCACATGCTTGTTTACTACGGTCAACGAAAACGTAGCTGGATGCGCCATTGCGTGCCAGTTGTATAGCGTCCCTGACTTGTAACGAACTTCCTTAATATGAGCGCAAATTGACGCAAAGGTGTCGGCGCGCCCTTAAACCCCAGTAAACAAACAACTTCCTTAGTGTGCGAATGGTTATGGTCTCGCTGTGTCTGATCTGGTGAGGTACCAATATTAGTCTGGAGCAGCCGTGGAGGGACTTGTGGCGGCTGGTTCTGACGCTGTGCGGCCCTCTCAGGAGCAGACAGTGTTCGGCCAGGACCGCCCGCCGGACACCGCGGAGACCTGGACCTCCGCGCCGGAGACCGGGACATGCGCGGTCCGCCGCCACCGCAGGACTTTGACGCCAGGTGAGGCGCGGGCAGCACGACCCTGATGCTGCTGTCCGCCAGGGGCCGCACGTGCCGGATGGCGGTCTAAGCAGTGACTGGTTGTAGATTGGGCTTGATACGTATGCTTTCGAAATGTTACTTCAAATTATTTGTTAGCTCTCCCACCCATTAATAGGTAGACAGGAGTATCCATTCTGTTCCCGTGTGACTCCTTTACATTAGATATAACAACTTTCAAATGTAAAATCAGACAGCAATCAAATTGGGTCACACCACTTCCTGCTATATAATGTTCAGATCGGGTGCTGATTTACGGGATAAACTCCCGCTTGCTTATATCGGTCTTGAATCGGGACGCTTCCCGTGTCGGTTGGCGCCAACATCCGACATCTCACGCTTCACCTGTTCCCCGGCCTGACCATGGAGTGGGTCGTCCGCTCTGGCTCGAGTCATAACCAGCTCCCCTGCGGCGGCTGACCTCTGACCTGTTCCCCGACCCCACCACAGGTCGTTTGGCCGTGACCCGCGCGCGGCCGGTGCTCCGTTCGGGCGCGGCTTCCCGGACGCTCCGCCGCCAGTGCCGGCACCCAGCAGGGACCCGCGCGAGACCCGGGAGTCGCGGGAACCGCGCGACTCGCGGGACCCGAGGGCGGAGTCGCGGGACCCGCGAGACCCCCGCGCGGCCGCCGCACCCGCGCCGCCCAGTGGGGACCGTGATATGCGAGGTGAGCCGTCTGATCTGGGTGTATGCCAAGTGAAAACCAGGTGGAGCTGGCTGTTGTAAATTTAGCTGACAGCACGACGTCCTTGCCACTCATTTGTATTGCAATCCTTAAAGGGAATATAGCACCTTTAACATTAGTTTTTAACTGAGATAGCCAGATTTCGGGTGTAACTGAGAAACCTCTTAACATCCTGAAAATTTTTTTCCTTCCAAAACGACCTAGTTGCTGAGATCAAAACGCAAAAACCGTTGGGTATTATTTGGGCCATATTACAAATTTAGTGACTGTTTTCGCATACGATCATCAGATGTACTCCACTGTTCACAGTATGCGTGCCCACGTCCCTACCCGCGCGCGAGCAGCGTCGGTCGACCCCAGCCAGTCGCGTTTCCACGGGGTACCGGTGCACCCATCGTGCGGTGCCGGCAGTAAAAAAAAAAAAAAACAGCAGCTGTCAGCCTCCTTGTGACGTCAACAACTGCGCTTTGGTGACGCAAGATTGTGTGACGTCACATGTAAAACATATTACTATTTTTCAAATTACAACAATTCTGAGCTTTTTCGCAAAAATGAATGCCAGGACCGTATCAGGGCATCCTTCTCCATCATTCTACATACTTTTCCCAAGGTGCTATATTCCCTTTAATCCAGTTGATATGGCAAATGAATCGTGCGAGTAATCAGTGCACGATAAGGCGCTGTGACAATGGCGCTTTTCTTTGTGCTTGAATATCACCTGTGTCGAATGTCGATTCACTTGGGTTCTTACTCTCTCGGCTTATGAAAGCGGCTGTCTTGTGTTGTCTCCATGGTCAGCCGAGGCCGGTGGAGGTCAGTAGCAACCGTGACAGAGTGTCTCTACTCTGACCTGACCTGACCTTGTGTCGCCAGTACCGCCGCCAGCTGCAGCCCCCGCTGCTCGCGCCGGTCCAGATCTGGGAGCCATCAACCTGCCCGCCAACCTGGCCGGAGGCGATCAGGAAAAGGTACGGGGTTTAGACAGGGGTCAGGAGATGGTACGGGGTTTGGACAGGGGTCAGGAGATGGTACAGGGTGTAGACAGGGGACCAGTAGATGGTACGGAGTGTAGACAGGGGACCAGGAGAAGGTACGGGGTGTGGACAGGGGACCAGAAGGTACGGGGTGTGGACAGGGGACCAGGAGATGGTACCGGGCAGGTAGGAAGGCACGGAAGGTCTTATATGGGCGCCATATAACTACTTTGTTGCGGCGCCCTAAAGCCACAATCATCACCATCTCGTTCGTGTCCATTGCCCAACACTAGTGGAACCGGTGTTTCCCTCTCTCGGCTGTTGGTGAACTAACGCTTGTGTTTCCTCTCGCCAGGCGGCGCTGATCATGCAGGTGCTGCAGCTGTCGGACGAGCAGATCGGCATGCTGCCCCCGGAACAGCGCCAGAGCATCATGGTGCTGAAGGAGCAGATCTCAAAGTCGGCACGCTGAGCTTATCCACCCGGCACGATCCGACCTGGGTCGTGCCGGCTCGATGTGCTGTGTATTGGCGCCTGTGGTGTGTCTGCATCGCGTGGTGTCCTGCCGACATTGTCAGATCTGCTCCCCTGTGAGCACGTACGCTGGAGTGGCACCGGAGCAGCGGAAGACGTGCTGGGTAGGAGTGGGTGACGCCACATTCCGCGTGTCTCGCTCCATGTCAGCCGTGAGGCCGCTGAGCCGCCGGTGAAGGGACGATGTAGCGCAGGTGAGCTGCCTGAGCGCGGTCTGTCTCAGTGTCCGGACGCACCTGGCTGATGTCTTAACCGGCCCCTGGGCCCTGACTCGTCCGTGAACGGCCTCTGACTGGTCTGTGGTTCTGATTTAGGACTGAGCGGAACAGATCGGCGTCTCGGAGCGGAGCTGGGTCGCCTGTGTGGCGACATCGAGCGCGTCCTCGCTGGTGTGGATTGATGCCGTGGCGATCTGTGTAAATACAAGCTCTGTCAAATGCTATGTATATTGGTCCGGGTGTCGGATGGAGAGAACGCGCGGAAGTCTCGAGTGTTTAGTGGGAACAAGCTTTGTGTGCAATACGCACTTGGTGGTGTTCAGGCTGAGATCCTCGAGGTGTCTTACGCTGACTCAGCAGGAAGGCCGGGATCCTTCACCAATAGCCGGATCCGAACCGAAACCCACGGATTCCTCCCGGTCTAATGCTTTGACGACTGACCCATCTGACCCACCGGCTACTAAATTGTTGACTGAAGACACTGCTTTAGGTTGTATTCTCTCCGCAAAATTGGTATTTCAACGAGTAATGAATGCTAAACGATAGCTCTACAAGTGAAACATTTCCATCTTCGATTCTGTATTCAAACACGTCGTATTTTAATCATCATGCGCAGCTTGTCTGCGCTCGTCGCTGCGTCACAGCTATTGCCGGCGATATGAGCACCTTGCATATGCACACATACACACAGCACGGGGCAGTGCCTGACACACAGTGACACCCACGTCACTCACTCTGTCCCGCTGCGATCGGCTCTGTCAACGGAACATCCGCGGACCGCACGCACTTCCAGTGACGTCATTGTAGCGCTTTCCGCGCGCGACACGGACGGCATATATCATACAGGACGGAAGGCAGCAGCTCCACTGAGCTGTCTGTTCACTGATGCGGCACTGCGTGCACATCACACGCACAATAGAAGGCAGCACTTGGCGTCGCACTTGCGCAGTCGTTCAACGTTACATGTCAATTCATGAGCACCTAACCTAGCTACGATTAAACATTCGCTCAGGTAAAACCGACTGGTCCCTCTGTCAAGTGTCCGTGAGTCGTGCGCTCCACGTCAGCACCTGTACCTGTACGTCACTGGACGGTAGCGACCTCAAACGTACCGGCCGGCTCGTCCTTGGCCGGCCCTCACACCCCTGCACTCGCGCACTCACACTCGCATCTGTATCACAAGGAGTCTGTGGCGGGCGGTACGGCCCGCCGTGCCCGCCGTGCCCGCCGCCGGCGGCCTCTACCGGCGTCGGCGCAAGTCGTTGCTCTGCTCGGCGGCCGCCTTCAGGGCCTCATCCAGCAGGGCCTGGCCCGACTTCACTGCCGGCGTCGGTGCCGCCGTCGTTTCCGTCGGCATAGGCGAGCCTTCGGCGGCCGGCTCCGGCGACGTCGTCAGTTTTGCCGGCTCTGCGGCGCTCGCAGTTGCTGCCGCTGGCGCAGCCTCGGTGGAAGCAGCGTCGGTGACAGCCTCGGCAGCCTCGGTGACAGGCTCTACTGAAGCCTTGGCAGGAGCTTCGGTGACAGTCTCAGTCTTAGCCTCGGTGACAGCCTCGGCAGCAGTATCGGTGACGGACTCAGCAGAAGCTTCGGTGACAGACTCAGCAGAAGCTTCGGTGACAGATTCAGCCACAGTCTCGGTGACAGGCTTGAGAGGAGCCTCGGTGACGGGCTCAGCCACAGCCTCGGTGGCAGACTCAGCAGCAGCCTCGGTGACAGCCGCAGCCTCGATAACTGCCTCCGCCGTAGCCTCGGTGACAGGCTCAGCCACAGCCTCGGTGACAGCCGCAGCCTCGGTAACTGCCTCCGCCGTAGCCTCGGTGACAGTCTCAGCCACAGCCTCGGTGACAGGGTCAGTTGCAACCTCGGTGACAGTCTCAGCAGTAGCCTCGGTAACAGCCTCAGCCACAGCCTCGGTGACAGGGTCAGCTGCAACCTCGGTGACAGCCTCAGCAGTAGCCTCGGTAACAGCCTCAGCCACAGCCTCGGTGACAGGGTCAACTGCAACCTCGGCGACAGGCTCCGCCGTAGCCTCGGTGACAGTCTCATCCGCAGCTTCGGTGACAGCCTCAGCCACAGCCTCGGTGACAGTCTCAGCAGGAGCCTCTGTGACAGCTGCAGCCTCGGTGACAGCCTCAGCCGCGCAACCTCAACACAGCCTCGGTGACAGTCTGCGCAGGAGCCTCTGCGACAGCCGCAGCCTCGGTGACAGCCTCAGCCGCAGGCCTCGGTGACAGCCCCTCAGCAGGAACCTCGGTGACAGCCTCAGCAGGAACCCTCGGATGACAGCCTCAGCAGGAACCTCGGTGACAGCCTCAGCCGCCGCAGCCTCGGTGACAGCCTCAGTAGGAGCCTCGGTGACAGCCTCAGCCGCAGCCTCGGTGACAGCCTCAGCGCAGCCTCGGTTGACAGCTCAGCCGCAGCCTCTGGTGGACAGCCTCAGCAGGAGCTCGTGACAGGCCTCAGCAGGAGCCTCGGTGACAGCCTCAGCCCGGCAGCCCGGTGACAGACCTCAGCCGCAGCCTCGGTGACAACCTCAGCCGCAGCCCTCGGTGACAGCCTCAGCAGGAGCCTCGGTGACGCCTCAGCCGCAGCTCGGGACAGCCTCAGCAGGAGCCTCGTGACAGGCTCAGCCGCTAGCCTCGGTTGACAGCCTCCAGCCGCAGCCTCGGACAGCCTCAGGTAGCGAGCCTCAGGGTGGACTAGCCTCACCGCAAGCCTCGGTGACAGCCTCGCCGCAGCCTCGGGTGACACCCTCAGTCGCAGCTCTCGGTGACAGCCTCAGGCAGGAGGCCTTCGGTGGACAGCCTCAGCGCAGCTCGGTGACGCCTTTCAGCCGCAGCTCGGTGACAACTCAGCCGCAGCCTCGGTGACCAGGCTCAGCAGGAGCTCGGTGACAGCCTCACCGCAGCCTCGGTGACAGCCTTCAGCAGGAGCCTCGGTGGACAGCTCAGCCGCAGCCTCGGTGACAGCCTCTGCCGCAGCCTCCAGGGTGACAGCCTCAGCAGGGCTCGGTGACAGCCTTCAGCAGGAGCCTCGGGGACAGCCTCACAGGAATATCGGTTGACAGGCCTTGGTGACAGTCCTCAGCCGCAGCCTCGTGGACAGCCTCCCAGCCCGCAGCTCGGTGACAGCCCAGCCGCAGCCCGGTGACAGGCCTCATTCGCAGCCTCGGTGACAGCCTCCAGCCGCAGCCTCGGTGACAGCCTCATCGCAGCCTCGGTGACAGCCTCAGCCGCAGCCTCGGTGACAGCCTCAGCCGCAGCCTCGGTGACAGCCTCAGTCGCAGCCTCGGTGACAGCCTCAGCAGGAATATCGGTGACAGCCTTAGTGACAGCCTCAGTTACAGGCTCAGCTGCAAGCTTGGTTTCAGGCTGCGACCCAGCCTCAACCGAAACTTCGTTGATAGCTTCGTCCTTAACTTCTAATGCAGCCTCCTGCTCAGCAGCCGCAGCCGCATCTGGCATGACCGTCGTAGCCTCAGCCATCATCTCCGGCTCTGCCGTCGCCGCATTAACTCCGCCCTCCGCCGCCGCCGTCTCCACCGCCGTCTTCTTAGCCGTTTTTGTCTCTTCCGACGGCTCCTTGGCCGCCTTCGTCTGTTTCGCGGCCTGCGGTTGCTCGTCGGCTGTCATCTTGTTCAACACCTTGGCGCGGCGGTGGTCGTCCAGGCTGTTGTTCACCACTGGCAGCAGCTCGGCCTCCACGTTCCTCTCGCCATGGTGCATCTCGTCCTCTGCCAGACTGGGGGCGTTCACCGGCTCGTCCGGGACCTCGTTTGTCTCGGCGGTTACGGTCGGCGGCAGCGCGGGCTGGGTTGCCTCGGAAGCCTGGCCGGCCTCCACGACGTTCTCTTCTGCAGATAGCTCGTTTTCGCTGGTGGGTGGTTTGGAAGAAGTTCCCGGTTCCGGTTCAGCAGAAGGCTCCGGTTCCGGCTCGGCAGTGGCTTCCGGTTCTGACTCTGGCTCGGTGGTAGCTTCCGGTTCCGGTTCTGGCCTCGCAGTGGTCTCCGACTCCGGCTCGGGAGTTGTTGCCTCGACGCTGCTGCTCTCCCACTCGGCAGCGATGCCCATCGAGTGCATCATGTTCAGTTTCTCGTCCAGACTGAGCTGGTCAGCGGCGGAGGCCACATCCGGCTCTTGCGACGGCTCGGGTTCCGGTGTGGTCTCGGGCTCAGGTTCCGGGGTGGTCTCGGCCTCGGGTTCCGGGGTGGTCTCAGGCTCAGAAGCCGGCGCGGTCGACTCACCGGTCAGCTGCGCGCGACTTTCCATCTTCTCAGTGGCGGCGTCCAGGCCGAGCGCGTTACTGGCGTCGGACACAGTCGTGACCTCCGGTTCCGGCTCAGGGGTTGTTTCCGGCTCTGGTTGCGCTGTGGAGGTTTCACCGAGCTGATTGAACGCTTGCTCCACACCGAGCCAGTTGTCTTGCTCCACATGAGCTTCGGAAATCTCCGGCCCCGCTGTAGGCTCCGGTTCAGGTTCAGCAGTAGCCTCCGGCTCAGGCTCGGGCTCTGCTGTGGTCTCCGGCTCAGGTTCAGCCGTAGCCTCAGGCTCAGGCTCCGCCGTGGCCTCTGCTTCCGGCTCCGGCTCCGCTGTGGTCTCTGGTTCCGGCTCCGGCTCCGCTGTGGTCTCTGGTTCCGGCTGGGGCTCAGCCGTGGTCTCCAGCACCGGCTCCAAGATGGTGTTGTCCGGCACCCACTGCTCTCCGTTCCACTTCGTCACTATCGGCGGAACTGTGAAAACAGCACAACACATCAGTCAGCTACGGCTGCCCGGTGCACCATCGTAAGACTTTATGACGTTCTGTTAAAATTGATTTTCGCTATCGATTGGGCTGATGAGCGTTCCTACACTCATATATTCTGCCTGAGATGAGACGTCAAAATTGTTCTCAAAAGTGCAGGTATTATCAGAAATGTTATCTTAGAGTCACATATGTAATGCGGTACAGTCTGCAGTCCTGGCATGTTTTGCGGCACAGTCTACCTATCATGAAAGCACTGCGGCGCAGTCTACATATGAGCAAGTATTGCGTCACGGTTGACAGTAATATTGAACACGCTGGAACGCCAAAGATGAGAAAACCATCATATATTGTTTCCAAGACAAAAAATATACTATTAATATTCAATGTTTCGAGCGTGATACCGCCTGGTCTCCAGCCACAAGCACTGTGTGATACCAGTTAGTACCACGGCGGGTACTTATAAATGTGCACACAGCCTTAACGACCGTGTGAGTGTCATACGCCCAGGGGCGGATCCAGCCCCTCGGTTTGGGGAGCCAACTTTTTCCGGCAAAAAGGTACCCCATTTTTTTCTTCACGGATTTGGGATTTTCACCTTATTTGGCATTTTATATATTAAAAAATACGATTTTTTCCGAAAAAATATTATTTTTTCGGATTTTTTTTTAAATACTTTTTATTGGAAAAAATCCGGAAAAAATCGGGGGAAAATCTGGATTTTTTTCTTTTTTGGGGGTAAAAAATTGGGGGAAGTCACTTTAAAATACACAGAACACCATAACACCATTTCCGTAGCATATAAATACGTAGGTAATCAATAATAACGTTTGTCTCATACCAACTCGCAAGGGCGTCACCGATCATTATCGAGGGGGTCGGATGAAATGACGAAAAAACGTATATCCGTTTTGTCTGCGTGCATGCCTTTGCAACATTTTATTGTGGATTCCATGTTAAAATACCTTTGGTTTTAGTTAGTACCTTACTTTAGTGTGTTTTAGGGGCCGATTGTCCACGATCATATTCGTTCGCGTCGCTTTTTTCGGAAACTTCGGCAGGCCATGTTAACTTGTGGCCAGCTTTTGAAAATTTAACCCTCCTCAGGGGGCCTGACAGGCCTCTCTGAGTGTTTTTCTGAAATCACTTTTTTACTCATGCGGCGATCTTGCTGGAATTCAACTACTGAGTTGACACAATTATTAACGTATGCTAGGCAAATTTCACTGAATTGGTTCAGTCATTGGGAGAAAATGACGTTTTAGTGACGAATTAGTGGTGGAAAGACAGGGTAACTATATTGTAAAATCGTAGAAAATTAGAGATTGCAGCAAATTGCTAACAGAAAGCGGACAAAGATCGAAAAAATGGCAATTTAATTAGGAAAGGGCCAACTCGGACTTCCGGAAATTTGGGTTGCTTACCCTTAAAAACTGAAAAATGGGAATCACTAAAAAAAATTGTCAAAGATTTTGAAAAAACCAAAAGATAAGTGAAGAGAACAAATTTATGGGAAATACCAAACAAATTTTCAAAGCAATGACTTGCAATAACTATTTGTGATTGAGATGATGGCTTCCTAAGTGTACGAAACTCATGAGTCATTTTTTAAAACTTTTTTGACTTATATTTGACCATGATACAACAAATAAATACATTTTTCTGTTTTCTGAGACAAAACTGGTTTTAAACAAAACTGGGTCAAGCTTTTTATTTTTGTCTTTTTGAGGTGTTCTGACGGAGAAAAAACGCTATTCTTGACGTGATCGAGTCTAGGTCATTCACTTGACCTGAAGTTCACCCAATGAATGAACTGAAAATGGCATACCGTTAGATTCCTCACAAGACAGGCAAACATTTCTAACCGGCGTGCCTATGATGCTGGTTGGGAGTGATCAGGGAATCCTGTCGCCCCTCTCCCCCGTACGGCGAAGGTGGAAAACGTTTAAGGTGAGTTTTAATATTGTCAGAAGTGGCCCTAGGGCAGGAATTACCGCCCAAGGGAGAGGCTCTGCCATACACTTAAATGAATTAATTTTGTTCAATTTTCCTAATTGTGATAAGCAATTTGCACAACTTGTGTTGATGCCGCCCCGAAGCGGCGCGAAAATTTTCCCAGTTTTTGTATTGTGAATAGCCTGGATTTTGACTAGAACTTCAAAGCTTATTTTAACGATAAATGTTATTCTTTCATCGGTTTCCAGACTCACACGTTTAATACCAAAATAGTACCAAAAAGTCCGTATTCGAAAAGTGGTAGTCAACTGATATCCTTTGGGGGGGGGGGGCAAAATATATGTTGGCCCCACCCTTTTTCACTTGGGGGGGGGGGCATGGCCGGATTGCCCTCCCCCCTGGATCCGCCCCTGCATACGCCTACAACTGTCTCATGGCTCTGGACAAATCGGTGCGTCTACCGGTGTCAGACTTACCACCGTGCGTTTCCATGCAGGTCATGGCGTCGTCAGCGAGTTCCATCCCCTCCGGGCAGAAGCAGATGAACTGGTCCTCGGCCGTCGAGTAGCGGCATACGTGAGAGCAGCCGGCCTCGCCCGAGCTGCACAGGTCTCGCAGCGCTGGCCAAGAGAGCAATGCGTCAAGACGGCGTCCTTTTGACGTCTAAACGGCGTCAAAACGGCGCACGTCATTCGAACATAAAGTTCTGCATGTTACTGTATTACCATTTACCAGGGTGATCCCTAAATCGTGATGAATAACGGGATTCGGCGTTCTGACGAATATTGCTTCCAATGAATTTGAATATTCACGATGAGCATATTATACTCTGATGACGACACATGCATCACTCAGCAATAAGTACAAACACAAATCAGCGATGCGATGCGCCCACTACGTCGTACTCACGTTCTATGCTGATCCTGGAGACGGGGAAGCGGGCGCCGTTGAACTGCAGGCCCTCGGGGCTGGTGAAGAAGTCCTGCAGACGGTCCTGCAGCCGCTGCGCGTTCTCCGCCGGGGGCGCCGTGCCCGTGTATCCGGTGGTGATGTGGTAGTAGACCACGATGCTGCCCGGTCTGAGGAGCACGACAGGGCGGTACGGTCAGGTATCGTCCGGTAGAGGAGTGTTGGAATGTGCTGTCCTGGCTGAGGAGCACGACAGGGCGGTACGGTCAGGTATCGTCCGGTAGAGGAGTGTTGGAATGTGCTGTCCTGGCTGGCGTAGTCGGGTATAGACCGTGGCAGATATCGGCAGTTGTTGTCCTGCTCAGCACGCGGTTGTGTCACGACTTCATGACGCTGTTGATCGGTTAAACCTTGGGTAGGTAGGTATGAATGTAAGCCGGATAAGCACGTTACGAAGTATTCGACATTGTGTGATGCAACATTTTTGCTGTGCTTAACCAGAGTAGCAGGTTAACGTTTCATACATATTTATGTTTGCCTGTTTGCACTATCCACTTGGAGGAAAGCTATACAATGCAAAACATCGTATGTCGCCACTAAGTCGTCGTTATCGTCGGTAGGCTTTGTCGTGCAGCAAAGCTTATCCGACAATAGCGTCGCACTAGCGGCAGACACTACGTAGTTGGTTGGCAAGTCGTAATTATCGTGACACAGTTGTCGGCAAGCAGGTCTTCTCAGAACGGTGCTCACTGAGATGGCGTATTGCATGGGCTAATGACAACTGTAATAGGAATATCAGCATGCGCGAGCTTACTCGAATTTGCGGATTTTGATTCCGATCTGTCCAAGGTCGTCGCCTTCTGGCCAGTTAAAGCTGGAGAATGCCTCAGCCATCTGTGGGTGAACACAGCTGTCAGTAACTCATCGCATACACCTCTGCCGTCAGTCAGCTGGAAACAGGCAGTTGGTTCTCGGTCACAGACAGAAACCACAATTTAAACATTATGTCGAACCTTAACAATATATTTTTTAAAAGAAGCTAAACAACAATAAAACAAATAAAGCAAAATTAAACAAATTAAACAAAATTTAAACAAATAAAACAAAATTTAAACAAATAAAACAATATTCAAACAAAGTAAACAAAAATAAAACTAATTAAACAACAATAAGTAAATAAAACATAATTAAAACATAACAAAACATCATTAAAACAAAATCAAACAAACACTTCTTAAACATCATGTCAGACTTAAAACTCTGCGGCGACTAGCAAAACTGGAGAATCGTGCATTTGAGATTATGGGTGTAAGTTTTTGAGTTTGCGCTGCAACACCAAACGCTGGATGAGCGTGGTCTCATCTGGAAGTTTACCTCCTTCTTGACCCGGACGGTCATCCTGAGGAAGTCGGCGGACGTGTTATCCTTGAGGCCCTCCGGGAACTCTTCATCCAGCGTCATGGTCGCGTTGAATATAGACCGAACTGCGGCAGAGACGGAGTTCGTTACAAAATCAGACCCGCGAGGTCTTGTTTGTGGGCTTGCGGTCAATGCGAAAATATAATTCCTGCTTGGGCAATACGTGGTTCAAGTCACCCAACGAGTTGTCACCCAACAGAAATGTATACAAGTTGGGTGCTTTTACTGCAACAATTTCGACCAACTGCACCAGGTGTATGCAAATGATACTGTACCAATTAATATCATCCCATGTGCATGGTACATGGTATGTGCACCGATGTGCTATGGTACATCGGCCAAGAGAGAGAGAGAGAGAGAGAGAGAAGAGGAAAAAATGTGCTCTGAGCTAGATAATAAAATCATCGTTCATTAAGCTTAAGGTAAACGTAAACCACTACATAGTTCAGCGGAAAAATACCAATATCTGTTTACTGTCAACCGCCTGTTATGTTTCAAATTTTGAGAGACACTCACTGGGGGGTGGTGGTCCTTCATCCTCGAGCTTGGGAACTCTGCCGGTGCCGAATGACGCCTTCAAATCTATCTCGGGCTCCGCTGTCGTCGTCTCGGGCTCCAGTTCCGGCTCCGCTGTAGCCTCTGGCTCTGGCTCTGGCTCTGTCGTCGTCTTAAGCTCCGGCTCAGGCTCCATCGTCGTCTCAGGCTCGGGCTCCGGCTCCGCTGTAGCCTCTGGCTCCGGCTCCGCCGTCGTCTCAGGCTCCGGTTCAGCTGTTGTCTCTGGCTCCGGTTCAGCTGTTGTCTCTAGCTCACCGAACAGTCCTCTGAATACAGAATCTTGGTCTGCCACCATGGTGTCGGGCTCAGCGGTGGTCGTCGGCTCCGGCTCCGTCGCCGGCTCCGGCTCCGGCTCCGCCGTAGCTTCGGGTTCCGGTTCCGCGGTGGACTCCGGCTCCGGTTCCGCGGTGGAGTCCGGCTCCGGCTCCGCAGTGGACTCTGGCTCCGGCTCCCCGGTGGACTCCGGCTCCGGTTCCGCAGTGGACTCCGGCTCCTTCTCCGGCTCCGCAGTGGACTCCGGCTCCGGCTCCGGCTCCGCCGTGGACTCCGGCTCCGGCTCCGGTGTCGTGTCATAATCGCCACCTCCGAACAGCCAGTGGTCTACCTCGGTCGGCTCCGGCGCCGGCGCCAGCGTTGGCTCGCCGTCCTCGTGAATCCACTGGCCTTCTTCGTGGATCTTCTCCCCGTCTTCGTGGATCCACTCGTGCTGATCCATCTCGTTGCCGAAGAGCCCGGCCTCGGTGGTTTGCACCTCCGACTCGAGCGTCCGTTCGCCGTCCTGATGCTGCCACTCGTGGTCCACGGGGTAGGTGGAGTCGGGATGCAGCGCCGCGCCCAGGTGTGGGTCTTCGACGCTATGGATCTCCGGCGCCAGCTCGGTCACAGCTGGCTCTGCGGGGAGTCAGGGGAAGACGTCAGCGTCCGATTCTGTTCTGGTTACCAGAAATCACTTGTCACTAGCTCCTAACAAATAGAAAATCATCAGAAATGAAGGAGTGTTGTACAATGTACATGATATAGGTTAGTGGCAATACATTTATGTAAGTTACGTCCGAGCTAGGTGTTGCGATTTTGGTTTCACCGGGTTCCACAATATTTCCTTCCCTCGTTATTCTATCCATCAACATCCGCCCAGTCAGTTGCCGACTGCCTCGAACCTACCTGGGAACATGCAGGTGCGGCCGTCGCTGTCGACCTCCATCCCCGACGGGCAGAGACAGACGAACTCCATCGTGGCGTAGGAGAACTGGCACTCGTGCGAGCAGCCGGACTGGTGCAGCGAGCAGAGGTCCTCCATCGCTGCGGCACAGGACGCGGAAGGTCAGAAGTCATCGTCCACCGAATAACTACACAGTACACAGCAATAGTCGCCACACATGCTGTGACCTTTCCTAATGTAGTCATGTAGATGGAGCATCTTACGATGGAATCAAAGTCGGCGATGTAATTAAGAATTGACATTTTATTTGGCTGGAGGCTGAAGAGAGTTCATAATCCGCTCCAATAAACACTTAAATAAGCACAGAGTTTCATCTTAATGTGCTGGTCATTAGCATTGCTTGTACCATATTTGCATCGTAGGTATTTATTTTACTTGTATTCAACCGAAAAACTGTCTCCCACTGGCTGCCAGTGGGTTGCCAGTGCCATACTGCACCACTTTTGAACGGACATGTATCGTCAGCCTGCTCTACGCTCCCACTACCGCCGTCGCCGCTGCCGCAGTGCAGCACCACTATATAACTCACGGCTGACGGTGACGTCGATGGTGGTGGGGGAGACCTGCTGAAGACGCTGCTGTAGGCGGTGGCCGGCCTCCTGCGGCGTCATCGTCGGCAGGTGCTGCGCCAGGAGGACAAACTCGGCCACGACGCTGCCCCGGCTGCAGAACAGAGGTGAGGCGTTCTGTCACGAGCGTCAGGAGATAAAGAGGTTAGTCAATGGTTAGTACTAGGTTCAGTACAACGTAGGTACAACGTAGGCTGCCATTCCTTGTTTATAGCTTGATCATCACCGAACTAAGTAGCGCATGTCTATTCGCATGGTGTGGTCCTCTATAAATATATATATTTAAGCTTGTATCTAAAATGTTGATAGCAATACGAAAGACGAAACTAAAACATAGCTCGCCTGGTATCGTTTGAGACACTTATAGCGTTTGTCGTGACGTGACGTTCCCTTGAAACATTTCCTCTGGAAGGTGATGTTGATCAGAACATAAGTGTATTGCACTCACGTGAACTTGGTGACGGTGGCGGTGACCGTTCCCATGTCATCGCTGCCCTCGGGCCAGTTGTAGGGCGAGTACGCTTCGTTCAGCTGGCCGAAAAAGGCGACAGTGTTAGAAGGGGCTCTATACCATAAACACTAAGGATGACGATGTTAGAACGGGCTCCAACAATAACACTACACATAAGCCCACTGCAGTCGAAAATTCGTTATGATCATCGAAAAATGGTTTAGGTATCAAATATTTTTGTTTTTGAAAAGGATTTAGTCACCAATTAATTTTAGTTTTTGAAAATTATTTAGGTACCAATTACTTTGCTATTTTGCAAATTATTTAGATAACAATTATTATTATATTCCGAAAAATGATTATAAAGGTTCGATCGACCCAGCAGAACTTATGACAAGTGAATACAAGCTAAGAAAAATAGCCATATTAGTAGGCTTCAGCGATAGCACGGGACGAAATAAACACGATGCTTAACCCCGATCCTCAACTCTCCTCTTCATCCGACTAAACTCCTCCGAGGACTTGTCGTACAGCAGTGGATTGAATTCTTCGTTGAGTCGTAAAGAACCAGAAAACACTGCATCGACTGAAACCAAATGCCTGATTAGTATTAGCAAAAAATGTCGGTGAGAGCATATACCAGAAATTGGTTTTGTCCCAAGGAAGGGCCTAAGCTTATTTACCTCGAAGGAGAAACCACTTCAGTAAACAAAATGTCTGTACACTGGCAGTTACTTCGACAAAAAAATATAGCTCAAGCTTTCACTTTTAACATGCTTAAGACCCGTCATCACATCATGCAAAATTTGCTGGATGTTAAATCAATATTAGTATATGATATATGATTTATTATGAAAACCATGGGCATCGAAAGCGGAGGACAGGTGGTACGCGTTCCTCCCAACAGACACGCGTCCCCCCTATATTTTTGTATTTTTTAACATTACGCCATGGACGTTGCATGGAAAGAATCGAGTTCCGAATGCCTACGTTCTCCGAACTTTCGTAAAGTGGTGCCGCCATTGATGAAAACCATTATCGGATTAAAAGAAACAGACAAAAAATTACCAAAACCCAATGGACGTATTTCGAGTTCAGGTGACACGTGCGTCGTGCATGCTAGACAATTCACCCACCCACCTATGGGTTGTAATGCTGAGTGTGAACAGAACGTCTTACCAGTGGGCGGCGGCGGCAGTGTCGTTGTCGGAGGTAGTGCTGAGTGTGAACAGAACGTCTTACCAGTGGGCGGCGGAGGCGGCGGCGGCAGTGTCGTTGTCGGAGGTAGTACTGAGTGTGCACAGAACGTCTTACCAGTGGGCGGCGGCGGCAGTGTCGTTGTCGGAGGTAGTACTGAGTGTGAACAGAACGTCTTACCAGTGGGCGGCGGAGGTGGCGGCGGCAGTGTCGTTGCTCGCCAGAAAGTCGGGCCGTGCAGGACGGTGTGAGCTGCCTCGTACTTGCTGAGTGTGACAGAACGTCTACCGGTAAAGAGCACGAGACGTGACGGTTGGGCGCGCTGGACACGGGTGTCGTTTCGGCCACGCGATCCGGGACGAGCTCGTGAGGTGCTGTGTAGTCGAATCTGAGTGTAAACAGAACGATCTTACCGCGAAGTGGAGCGGCCGGCAGGTGGCGGGCGCAGTGTCGTTGTTCGGAGGTCCGGGACGGTGCCAGTTGGTTGTACGGGCTGAGTGGTGAATCAGAATAGCCGTAGTTTAGTCAGTTAATTGGGACGGCCGGAGGTTGGCGGCGGGCAGTGTCCGCTTGTCGGAGGATGCTGTGGAGGTGCAGATGTAGTAGTGCGTGAAGTGTTGAACAGAACGTCTTTACCGGTGGGCGCGCCAGAGGAGGTGGCGCGGCCAGCTGCTGTTGATGCTGAGGTTTGAAAGGGACGAAGTGAGTGGTCGTGCAATAGGCTGAGTGTGAACAGAAGTCTTACCAGTGGGCGGCGAGAAGAGTGGCGGCGCAGTGTCGTTGTCGGAGGTC
This sequence comes from Semibalanus balanoides, assembly GCA_014673585.1. Taxonomy (NCBI): domain Eukaryota; kingdom Metazoa; phylum Arthropoda; class Thecostraca; order Balanomorpha; family Balanidae; genus Semibalanus; species Semibalanus balanoides. The sequence goes on from VOPJ01014391.1 coordinate 27,093, forward strand.
GGGAACGGTGAGCTGCTTGTAGGTGACTGCGGAGGTGTTGAACAGCTAACGTCTCTCTAACCAGTCCATGGGAAAAGTCAAGCTGTGCGGCAGGTGGTCGGCGGCGTAAGCTGATCAGGGTTGGCCCGGTCAGGCCCGAGGTTCGTGGACGGTGAGGTAGATGTAGTGCTGAGTGTAGAAAACAGAGACGTCTTACCGGTGGGCGAGGCGGCGAAGGTTGGCGGCGGCAGTGGCGTCGAATGCCTTGTGCGAGAACGGTCGGGACGTGTGAGTGTGTAGTGGCTGAGTGTGACAGAACGCTCTTACAGCAGTGGGGCGGAGGTGCGGCGGCAGGTGGTCGTTGTCGGACCAGGTCGGGACGGTGAGTGTGTAGTGCTGACACAGGTGAACAGAACGTCTTCAGTGGGCGGCGGAGGTGGCGCAGGCGCGCAGTGTCGTTGTCGGAGGTCGGCGACGGTGAGGTGATGTAGTGCTGAGTGTGAACTAAGAGACGTCTGTACCCAGTTGGCGCGGCGGAGGCTCGGCGGCGAGCAGTGAGTCGTTGGGCGGAGGTCGGGAGCGGTTTGTGAGGGTGTACGCTGCTGAGTGTGAAACGAATCGTCTTACCAGTGGGCGGCGGAGGTGGCCGGGCGGCAGTGTCGGTTGTCAGGTCCGGGACGGTGAGTGTGTAAGTGCTGAGTGTGAATCGACGTCTTATCGCAGTGGGCGGCGGAGGTGGCGGCGCGCAGTGTGCGTTGTCGGAGGTCGGGACGGTGAGTTGTGTTGTGCTGAACGCGTGACACGAACGTCAGTCTGGCCATGTTTGGACGGGGTAGGTGGCGGCGCAGTGTCGTTTTGTCAGGAGGTTCGGGACCGGTGATGGTGTGTAGTGCCTGAGTGTGACGAACGGTCTTTTACCATGGGGGCGGAGTGGCGGCGGCAGTGTCGTTGTCGGGAAGGTGGTTGACGGTGGAGTGGTGGTAGTGCTGAGTGTGAACAGAACAGTCTTACCGTGGGCGGCGGAGGTGGCGGGCGGCAGTGTCGTTCGTCGGAGGGTCGGGACGCGTGAGTGTGTAGTGCCTCCGAGTGTGGAACAATGAGTACGTCCTTACCGGTTCAAAGGTGGGGCGGCGCGCTAGGGATGGCGGCGGCGTGTCGGATGTCGCAGGTCGCTGGATCCTAGTGATGTGTAGATAGTGACTTGAGTGGTGCGAACCAAAGCAGACACGATCTTGACCTATACCATAGTGGAGGGCGGCGCGAGGTTGGCGGCGGCAGTGTCTCCGATTGGTCGGAGGTGTGATAGACGTGTGAGTTTGAAGGTGTATAGTTGCTGAGGTGTGAACAGAACGTCCCTTACCAGTGGGCGGCGCAGGTGCGGCGGCAGTGTCGTTGTCGGAGGTCGGGACGTGCTGAGTGTGTAAGTGCGTGATGTGAACAGACGTCTGTACCAGTGACGGCGGAGGTGCCGGCGGCACAGTGTCGTTGTCGGAGGTCGGTACGTGTGAGTGTGTAGTGCTGAGCTGTGAACAGAACGTCTTACCGGTGGGCGGCGGAGGTGGCGGCGGCAGTGTCGTTGTCGGAGGTCGGGACGGTGTCGCAGATCGCTCGGTGGAGGGCTGCACGTCCGCTGCCGACTGCGTTTTACCATCAGCTGTGGCCGCGTCATCGCTAGCGTAGAACACACCGGCTGTGGGTCAGAGAGAAGCCATTCATGAGACTGAAAACAGGCCACTCATGTTACATGCGCATAGGGTAAATGTAACGACAGTGAAATCAATATGGTTATTTTTGCATGACAATAACGATCTGTTAGCCGATTCCATTGAAGTTAAATAGCATTCATCATGATCTAATGCCGAGCCTCAGACAATCCCTTCTGGTTTCGGTTCATCATAGCAGACAGGACGAAAACTCCCGAAACTTCAGTCGGAGTGCGCCTTGCTATGTTACCGACCAGGTTTCCCTTCCTGAGGTTAGGACACTCCGTCCCATCTCATCTCGCCAAGTGAGGGACTCCCAGGTAGCCCCCCTGGAGAGACGCGCGTCCAAGTGAGGGACTCCCAGGTAGCCCCCTGGAGAGACGCGCGTCCAGTGGAGGGACGGGCGCCAGCCGTAGCCCCACCCCTGGAATAGATGGGGAACGCGCGTCCAAGTGAGGACTCCCAGCGTAGCCCCTGGAGAGACCGCGCGTCCAGTGAGGGACTCCCAGGTAAGCCCCCTGGAGAGCGCGCGTCCATAGTGAGTGGCATCCCTAGGTAGCCCTGGATGAGAAACGCGCGTTCCAAGTGGGGGACCGCCAAGGTAGCCCCTGGAGAGACGCGCGTGCAGTGAGAGGATACGCCGCCAGTCGCCCCCTCTGGGAAAGCAACGCGCGTGCTCCCAAGTGAGAGGCACCTCCCAGGTAGCCCCTGGAGAGACGCGCGGTGCCAAGTGGGAGAGAAGCTCCAGGTTTAGTCCCCCTGGAGAGACCGCGCGTCCACAAGTGGAGGGAACTCCTTTCCCATGGTAGCCGCCCTGGAGAGACGCGCGGCAAGTGAGGGACTACCGCCAGGTAAGCCCTGGAGAGAGCGCGGTCCAATGAGGGACTCCCTAGGATAGCCCCATGGAGAGACAGCGCGTGCTCAATGAGGGACTACACCAGGTAGCCGGAACCCTGGAGAGACTACGTCCGTGCCATAATACAAGTGAGGGACTTCCCAGGATAGCCCCAGTGGAGAGACGCGCGTCCAAGTTGAAGGGACTCCCCAGTAGTAATGTGAATCCCACTAGAGTAGACGCGCGAAACAAAGTTGAGAGGGACTCGCAAGGTAGCCCGCGCTGGGAGACGCGCGTCTCCATAATCCGTGAGGGATGCCCAGGTGTCATCCTGGAGACGCGCAAGTCCAGAAGTGACCGGACTAACCCCAGGTAGCGCCCTGGTAGAGACGCGCGTACCAAGTGAGGGACTCGCCAGGTAACGCCCCCTGGCCAGAGACGCGCGTGCAAGTGAGGGATCCCCAGCGCTAGAACGCCCTGACTGCGAGAGGAAACGCGCGCCCCGCTCCAAAAGTGGGGACTCCCAGGTAGCCCCCTGGAGAGACGCGCGTCCAAGTGAGGGACTCCCAGGTAGCCTCATGGAGAGACGCGCGTCCAAGTGAGGGACTCCCAGGTAGCCCCATGGAGAGACGCGCGGCGGTGCCAGGTACCGTGTCTCTCTCCGGCCACGTGGTACCCAGAAAGGCGACCTTGGCGGGATCTGCCGCGGCTGCTCTAAGCAGCACCAGCAGATCCTTCTGTCTCCCTGCTGTGGGGGTATGGACACTGCAGTGTTGCCAATAATGTCAGTAACCGGTCTCAGGTGCAATGATCGTGGAATATACGGATTAGGTGGGGAGGGAGCGGAGAGGTTGCGGCTACAACTGCCTGATATGTGGCGCCCAAACCTGGTGTTTGGACACATTTGCCAAACTAGTACAATAATATTGAGAGGTAAAAGGTCATTGCGCGACATCAGTGCGAGGTAACAAAATGCAGAAAGCTAAAGCGAGCGATCTGTACTCACTGGAGAGCAGGATTATGAATACGATGATGGCGACGATGATGGCCAGGATGCCTCCCCAGCAGAGGTAGCGCTGTTTTGTGGAGCCTTCTGTGGCACGGCCTCCGGGATAGTATTTCTCCCCTCTGAGGAACAGACAAGAGACGAGCGGGTCAGCCGAGATGTAATGGCGAGTCAGCGAGTTACTTATGTCAGAAGTCATTTCGATGTAACCGGCAAAGTTCGCATGAGTAAGATTCAGACATTTAATCTGCTTTCCCGGATCATCTCAAATCATTCGAGAGAAATCATATCAGCATACCACCATACATAAACATCATACATAGGCGTGGGAACAGGGGGCCGTGGGCATGGTCCTCTCACTTCTCGACAATATTTAGTTGCTAAAATATGTTCTTATACTTGGTGAGAAAAGTTTGTGATGGTAAAAGGTTCACCAAGACGAGAAGAGCCCAAATCGGCAAAGGAAGTCTGCCGTAAGCGGGTTGGGCTCTCTCAAAGACGAGATCAAAGTTTCACTGCCCCCCCCCCTCCCCGCCACACACACGCATACTTTTCGTGACGTTCCTACGTACCTGAGTCACCATATAATATTATCGGCTATCACAGCTCAACGCGATTTAGCATTTAATCACCGGTCCGAAGCTGCTGCAACCCGTAGCCGTACTTTCCCCATAGATTATAAATTGCGTCACACTGAACCCTATTCCTTGCAGTGTGGTGGCTTGTTGATTCCTGATGCGGACGTAAGCTTGAGAAAACGTGATTTACTGCTTGATGGCGTATTGTGCTGAGTCGATTACCAGATAAGAAGATATCCTGCTTGATGATTTCATGGTGTGTAGGAAAGGACAGGAGTCAATTAGGAGAACAAGGAAAAAAGCCATGTGACATGCCTAGTCGTAAGCTGGAAGGCGGAAGTGAAAAGACGACATATGATCACAAATGTCGTTCATAGACTTATGGCATGGCTGAAGAGTAATATAAATCTCAACTGCATATCCCAAAGTTCAACGATTCCATCGAAACACCTACAGCAGAATAGGTGTATTTGCACTGAAGAAAAGGATTTTTGTCATCCCCATGCCACGCAATGAGAGCTCGTGCAGACAACCTCGACAGACTGGCATTGTCGCGCGCGCCCGTGTGTAGGTAGGTACAGCGCCGCCTGCGTTCCGCTGTGTTGAGGCGAGGTCCCGCGAGAAACCGGTACCGGCCCCCGGGGAGAGTCAGACGATGTTTCTCAGCGGGCGTGACTCGGACTGCGGGTGTGACCTCGGCCGATCACCCTTCCGGTCACGTTCTGTCCATGTGTGGCGACCTTGCGACACTGACGAACCAGACCACGGGTTAAAGTCAAGCTCCGATGCCGATCGTGAACAATGAGAGGTCTTAAGGCTGCGGACATGAACACATGTAATTAGTATATTTCAGTAAATAGTTGGCATGTCGTTTCAATTCACTTTCATCTTCGCCATCTGTTTGCAAGCTTACTCCGCACATTCGTAAGCATGGACACTCGGCTTCATCCAATCCAATCAATCAATCCAGCCTAGATCCAGATTCGATCCAAATACACGATGTTTTCATCGTGTTTAATTCAATCCATGCCGAGTTCAAAATACGTATGAGAGACAAAAAGAAATCGAGGTTATTTTGACGAGTTTTCTTGCTGGGATATAAACTGTGTCAATAAATGGAAATGATCATGCAGCTGAAGCAGAAGTAAGCGGCGTATATGCCACTGCGGATGCCAGTGGCGGCCAGCACCCCTGGCCTGGCTGGCCAGTGGCTGCGGTTGCAGCCCCGTCCGCTGCTGCATGCTGGCCACGCCCGGCCTCTCCAGTCCAGTGAGCCTCTGCCGGACGCGGTCCCCAGAGCCCCTGTCGGCGCCAGGAAGCGTGACCGCCCCACCCTCCACCTCACTGGGCAGCCACAGCGTGCTTCAAGCTACCCGCAGCGTGTTAAAGCTACCCGCCGGGCCATCATAATCCTCTCCGCAATTAATACTCCTTTGTCAAACCAGGATAGCTAACGACGAAATTCAGTTCGATCTCGTAGAGGCCAATCGGCCAACGGGGTCGACTTTGTTTGAAAGCCCATACTCGGCTTTGCACAACAGGAGGTAAGCAGAAGTTATTAATTAATTAATGTATTGCTTCACTGCTGAAAGTAATGAAGTCGGTCTAGATCTGCAGGACACCGTCCTACTACGAGTTCCCGAGCCCATGGAGACCGATAGACGAGGCGAGGGCAGACAGGGAGTACGGAAGCAATCTCACTCGCTTCTGCCCGCCTCGGGCTGAGGCAGATCCCGCGCGAGGTCAGAGAGCTCGTTCGTCTCTGCCCTGTCTGGTCTGGCCGCTCCGATCTCGTGTCTGCAGCCGAGCCGAGCCAGCTGCCCCTGGGGGGAGGACCCCTGCTCTCGCACGCGACAGGCAGCCCTATAGCACCGGCCGACCCGGCACGGCTCGCCCCGACTAGCCGACTGGCTGGCCGGCAAGACTGGCTGGCTGGCTGGCTGGCTGGCTGGCTGGCTGGCAGGGCAGCCAGACTGCAGCCCGGTAAGTCTGCATCCCGCCCACGGTACATTTCCCCCCAGCCCGCTGTGCTGCAGAGAGTGATGGCACGTGCCCGACACCTGCCATTACTCCGCCTCCCTGGTCAGTTTTCCAGCCCCGCTGTCACACAGTGCATATTATCAGCTGCCTGCTGTGTGCGGCGAGCCAGGTGGAAACGAATGGGAAGGGACACAGCCCCCTCCCCTCTCCCGCCCAGAACATCGGCTGACAGACGTATGACCGGAAGTGTTGGCCGAGCTTGCAGCGCTGTCAGTATCAGATTAGCGTGTGTGCGTGTGTGTGTGTGTGTGTGTGTGTGTGTGTGTGTGTGTGTGTGTGTGTGTGTGTGTGTGTGTGTGTGTGTGTGTGTGTATGTGTGTGTTAGTGGGATAGGGATCCCGGATTTGTTTTGAACGCACTGAAAAGCTAGCTGTTTATTGAGCATGAATCACAGTTTTCCGGCTTACAGTGATGCTCTGAATTGTGTCATTCACATAACTAGCAGTGCATTAACTCAGTCGCAAATGCATGACTAATGCCATTATTATGTGATATAGATGGGTTGGTTAAGTAATATAAACTTAAGCACAATAATTTGTTCGAGTTCTTGTAAACAACCATCTCCTGTAATAGTTAGAATTCGTTTAGTTGTATATAAAGAAACTGCTGGCTAGCAGTGTCTCTTTTTGCTTACATTGGTGAAACCTACACCATAATGATATTGGTGAGAACACGTGTAAGCAGAGCATATACGTCTTAAATGGTAAATATGGGCACTGCGCTTGTTTGCTGAGGACCTGTAAATGTGCTTAGCTAATAAGCTGTTGTTGTGTACGCACACCCTCCCGCAGTTGCTATGGTATAGCACAGTACACACTAAGGCTCGGCTTCTTTCTCCTTCAGCGTATGTTTGACGGCGAATTAAGAAACGACCATATATGCATTCAAATTGCATTACTGACAGCTTCAAATTGATATATATTGACGCATTGGCTCATCTTATCCATTGGCTGTTGTTTTTTAACAAAATCCCGTTTTAAGTGCTTGCGGAAACATTTTTTTTACGAGAGAAGCAGCCCATGACAAGTCGAGCCCAATGCGCAATATATCAATTTGAGCCCTTAGTGCATGCGGATTTGAATGCACATTGATCTTTTCTTAAATTGCCGTCAAACATACGCTAGAGGAGAAACTAAGCCGTACCTTAATGTGTACCATAGCACCTGCGGGCCCCTGCACCTACATTAAAATGCTCATATTACCAATTTATAATTTTTATTTTTATAGGAATTACTGGGTCTAACAACAATAGCAATAATTACTTTATTAATTATGTTATAAAAGGAAGTAGAAGGACAAGTTCCGTTCTGCTTTCCCCAACTGTCGGTGTTTTCCAGCATACAAGGACATAAAATATGATTAACTTTTGACGTCCATCTATTACGCGTTCCTTTGTGATGTATAATAACCGGCAACTTTACTCTTGACGTATATACACTTTTATTTGTGGATAAAAGTAAACCGTTGTGTATTTGGCTTCAAAATTATCAATTTATTCTCCCTATATCTAATTGTATTGTTAGTGCCGTAATTGCATTGACAAACATGAAATGACATCACCCTTGCTTCGGGTTTTATTTCGTTTCGGGATTCGGAAAAAAACATATATTTAGAAAGCTCTGTCATTTTGTGGATGGCTTCTCGTAAAACTTAGACGCCATTTAACTTATTCATAGTCTGACAGTTTCCTTTAAATGGTCATCATACTCATATCGCGGTGGTGCTTGCTGATTCTGGCGCAGAAGCCTCTTTAGATGAACTTCCCGACCCACATGACTCTACCGGCCACCCGCATGACTCCATCTACATGACTCTATCCCAGGGTATAATTTCCTATTCAGTTTGAAGGGGGCTTCAGCCCCCCGCAACTTGGACGAGGAAGTGGGTCAAATCCGTGGAGAAATCTGCATTTTATGGATTTTGATGGTACTTTAAACGATTTATCCCAGCTCAGCCCCCCCCCCCACCACCACTTTTCTGGAGAAGCTACGACCCTGTTCAACCACATGATCACCCACATGACATACTCACCCTCACGACTCCACAACTACGATCTATTACATGACTCCACCACAGACTCTACCCAAGACCCACCCCAATTACCACATGACTCCACTCCACATTATCCACCCACGACTTCTCCCCAATGAACAATCAAATCATCACATGACTCCCAACTGAAATGACTCTACACCCCCACAATGATCACCTCACATATCCACCCAGACACCACCACATACTAACCATCATATCCACGATCAACATGACAACCCAGCAATCCACCACAATAACTCTAAACCCACATAGACCCATCCCACATATGACTCTACCCACATAACTACACTCACATGACTCCACTCACATGACTCCACCCACATGACTCTACCTACATGACTCCACTCACACGACTCCACACACATGACTCCACCCAAATGACTCCACCCACATGACTCTACCCACATAACTCCACTCACATGACTCTACCCACATGACTCCACCCACATTCAACAATGACTTACCACAAACAAACACCACATGACCACCCACATACGTCACATCACATAACTCACACTCACTACTCCCCCAACACATGAGTCACCACATGATCTCACCCGCATGACTCCACTCACAATGACTCTACCACATGACTCACACCCACATGACCGATCCACATAACTCACGTCACATACTCCACCTCAATGACTCCACCCACATAACTCCACTCACATTACTCCACCCACATGACTCCACCCACATGACTCCACCCACATAACTCCACCCACATAACTCCACTCACATGACTCTACCCACATGACTCCACCCACATAACTCTACCCACATAACTCCACTCACATTACTCCACCCACATGACTCCACTCGCATGACCGGCCGCCGTGAAAGGTGTCCGTCAATTATAAGTGTTTGACCTTTGCCGGCCCCGTCGCTGCTCCTTTGCCGGCCCCGTCGCTGCTCCTTTGCCGGCTCCGTCGCTGCTCCTTTGCCGGCCCCGCCGCTGCTCCTTTGCCGGCCATTCACTGCGCTAAGCAGACAGCGAGGGGAGGCGAGGAAAACCCACCACCCATCAGCGGCGGAGTCAGACTCCCCCTGGGGTAGCGACCACTGGATTCAACGGGAGTTATTTCAATCTCAGCAGATTAACGGATTCATTATTTATTACTATACAAGTTGTGAAATGCATGCATATTGTATATGGCTCGTGGGGAACAACAGAAGTTTCTATTTCAGTGCACGGTGGTAGTCCTCCCATGTTTGTTTGGCGATAGTTTGGAAGCACCACTGTCTGCTGGCTTCGGCGGCCTTTTTGCCAGACCGGTTCCTTGCATCACAGAGCTCGGTTCGACTCTCGCTGATCCTCTGTCCACCATTCGACTCGAGAGTCGAGACGGTCAGCTGAGCCACGAGTGACGTCACATCACAGGTCAGCTGAGCTGCGAGTGACATCACATCACAGGTCAGCTGAGCTGCGAGTGACGTCACATCACAGGTCAGCTGAGCTGCGAGTGACGTCACATCACAGGTCAGCTGAGCTCGAGTGACGTCACAGCAGATGGTCAGCTGAGCTCGAGTGACGACACATCACGAGCTGGTCAGCTGAGGCGAACTTTCAGCAGCCGTGACCTCGCCCCCGTATCTAAGACCCCGACCACCGTCCCTGCCGGCTGCCGCAGTCACGTGCAGCTGGCGGTGCCTGCAGTGGGCTGATATGGCAGCAATGGTCGGCTGATGGCAGCGGCGGCAGCAGCGTCGGAGGTGGGGAAGGAGGCATGCTCTGTTCACCACGTGACTCCTGCCGACCGCGCCGGGCCGACAGTGACCCTGGCTACATGCTCTGCTCAGACGTGCATGCAAATTAATCCGACTGCCTTGGTTTGATCCGCGGGTCTTAGTGAAACCGAGACGGCAGGCGGTCGGACCGGACTGAAGTCAAGGGCAGACTCGTGCTGCTGTTCCTGCTATGTCCCCCGTCACATGGCTCTTCACTCATTGCGTCACGTGCCGCCCAGACCCTGTTAGCTGTACTAAGACTGTCCCAAGGGAAAACAACGTATCAACCATAAAACCAATTTAAACCACATAAGTAGAGCCAACTTGTATAGCACGGGGTCTGCAGGTCCGTTCCCCGGTCCCCCTTTCTGCCCCCCCCCGATCCGTGTTCACTCTCCCTCTCACAGGCACGGACCGCACGGATTAGCTTTCGGCGGAGGAGCAGTCTGCCGTCGCAATGTCGTGGAGCTGCACAGCAGCGGGGCAGCCCGGAAGGATTGCGAAGCATGAAAGCACATCCACAGGCCAAAATCTGGTGGCATGAAGTATAGTTCGTGCTCGAGTGCGGCCTGACCGACTAAATACCGAGCTAAATAAATACCGAGCCGCTAAATAACGAGCAAATAAACACCAAGCCACGTCAGAGAGTGGTCGTTATAAGCTTCGCAGGAAAATAAGCTCTCTTTCAGCTTTCAAAGATTCCCTGCTTGTTAACGGACGCTGAAATGTTTGGTGGCGTCTCAGAAACTTTAATTGACATTCTGCTGTTAGGAGCTTAATCAAAGCGTTGGGAGAAACTACACATGCCGACGTGCGTGATTAAAGACACAAATGTTGCACTAATCACGTATTTTCGGGTTCTTAGCAGACATACGCATAATAGTTATGTTATCATCCAGTCCACGTATTGCATGTTCGGTATCTTGCATTTCGCTGTCTATTCTTCACATATATTTATAACACAATTCAACGCTTTATGGAAGCCAACTAGCGGATTGAGTCATCTGAGATTAATATTCAATTCATTGTAATCCTTGCACTGCTAGAGAACAACGCTGACAAACCGTCTTTGACTGGCTGGTTGCGGTTATACCCGTACACAATAGCCTCATCGCCTCCGGCAGCGAGGCTCATCCGAGCTACGCCTTCCGGGCAGCCCGCCGGCACGCAGCCCGCTTTGGGCAGCCCGGCCGCACACCCCAGCCCGCTCTGGGACAGCCGCCGACACCCCGCGCCTCTGGCACCCGGTCCGGCACTCGCAGCTCGCCTCTGAGGCCAGCTCCCGCCGGCACCGCTAGCCCGCTCTGGGGCCCCGGTCGGCACCTCTGAGCGCCATCCGGGTCAGCCGGCCGCAAAGATCAGCCGCCTTAGGCAGCTCCGCCGCACGGAGCAGACGCCGCCTCTGGGCAGGCCGCGGCCGGGCACACGGCTCGCTGGGCCCGATCGCCCGGGGAGCCGGCACTTCCGCCTGGGGTCCGGTCAGTCGGATGCGGGAGCCAGCAGCGTCGCCTGGGCGGTGGCCCGGAGTCCGCAGCTCGCCTGGGTACGTACGTTCGGGCCGGACCCGAGGGCGCGCGAGAGCTCGGCCTGGGGCCAGTCGGCTAAGCGGGGGAGCCGGAGACGATCACCAACCCTCCGTCAAGTCACATCCGCCGCGCTCGCCCGCGGCGGAACGCCAGAAAACCGGTTTACACGATGCGCATAGCCGGGTATGAGATTTTCGCTCAGCCGGCTCAAAAACCCACTCACGTCCGACCCCACCACCACGGTGGCGAGGTCGGTGGCGGTGCGGCGGCGTGGCGGCGGTGGCGTGCCGAGTCTCGCTCGTGGTTCAACACGCGATCACAAGTTCCAAAGCTCTGGTCGCCGGCTCTAAAGCTCGGGTCACCGACTCTTAAGCTCGGGTCACCGGCTCCAAAGCTTGGTCATCTCTCCAAAGCTCGGGTCACCGGCTCCAAAGCTCGATCATCGGCTTCAAAGCTAGGGCCACTGGCTACGAAGCTCGGTTCGCCGGCTTCGAAGCTCGTATAGCCGCCGCCAGGGGCTTCCCGCTATGACTAGCCTGTGTGCACCCTCTGAGACCGCCGCCGCCAGGTTTCCCGCTAATGAACTAGCTGATAGTGCCACCTACTAAGAAGAAGGGAACCGCCGCGCCGGGAATTTCCCGCTAATGACTGCCTGTGTGCACCTCTGAGGGACCCCGCCCGCCAGGCTTTCCCGCTGAATGGACCTAGCCTGTGTTGCACCTCTGAGGGAACCGCCGCCGCCAGGGGCTTCCCGCTATGACTAGCCTGTGTGCACCTCTGATAGGGAACCGCCGCCCGCCAGGGGCTTCCCGCTTATGACTAGCTGTCACCTTCTGAAAGTACCGCCGCCGCCAGGGCTTCCCGCTATGATAGCTTGTGTGCGACCTTCTGAGGGACCCGCCGCCGCAGGGGCTTCCCGTCAATGACATAGCCTGGTGTTGACTCCTGAGGGACCGCCGCCCGCCAGGGGTTTCCCCGCTATGACTAGCCTGGTGTTGACCTCTTGAGGACCGGCCGCGCGCCAGTGGGCTTCCCGGCTACGACAGCCAAATGTTGAACACTTCTGAGGGACCCCGCCGCAGGGTTTCCGCTATGACAGCTGTGTGCAACCTCTGAGGGACCGCCGCCGGCCAGGGGCTTCCCGCTCATGACTAGCCTGTGTGCACTCTGCAGGGACCGCCGCCGACCAGGGGCTTCGCCGCTGATGAGCTAAGCCTTGTGTAATGCACCTCTGAGGACCAATCGATGGACGCCAGGGCAATACAGACAGAGACCAAACGGCCGGGCAAGACAAGACAGAGACGCAAACGGGCGGGGCAAAGACAAGACAGAGACCAAACGGCCGGGCAAAGACAAGACATAGACCCAATATCGGTCCGGGCTAAATGACAAGATCATGAGACCAAACGGGCCGGGCTAAAGACAAGACAGAGACCCGGCCGCGGCAAAAGACAGACAAGAGGAACATAACGAGCCGAGGCCAAAGACAAGACAGAGACCAACGGTCCGAGGCACCCCGGGTATCATAAGACAAGACAGAGACCAAACGAGCCGGGGCAAACCGACAAGACAGAGACCAAAACGGCGGGACAAGACAAGACAGAGACCAAACGGCCGGCCGCGGGTCCATCTGCACTCGGATACACGAATTATGTAACCATGCAAAACAGACGTTCGATCCCGTGTATGGGCACGACAAACTGCCAGTCATTACTTATCCTTGGTCCGGCAGAAGGGCGAATGACAATTTCAAAGTCAGATTTCCACCGAGACCGTGTCGCTAAGGCGCTCCGGTGATGAGGCGGCGGGTTCTGAAAACGGCCACTCGGCAGTCAGCGGTGCCTGGTGGCGATTTCAAGGTCGCGTCGAGGGCAGCCAGCTCCCGTCCAGCGCTGTCTTGCGCTCGAAAGGGTCACGTTCGCCAGTGCATGACAGGGTGATAATGTTCGGACCAGGTGCACGCGCGGAGCACGCAGTCGATTACAGCAGATGACTGCTGAGAACAGTTCAGACCGAGCATGGGCACTGGGCAGGCTGGGCCGCGAACCGGGGGGCAGGGCCGGCGAAACAGGGCCGCTCGCGCCGGCGAGTAGACGGTAGAACCGGTCTACAGCTCACAGCCGCCCTAGACGGACGGCCAGACGGACGGCCAGACGGACCGCCAAGCGGCGGACCAGATCCGTGAACAAGCAGCCTCATGCCGGCGGCACGATACGTGTGCCCCGGACGGCCTCGTCACCAGACCTTCGTCACGCTGTCTGATCATCTGATGAAACCAGATCAGAGAGGTTCCGAAGAGCTCAAACTGGATCGACTGGCGCGGCCGGCCGACTTTCGGTTTCGCTTGGGATTCCGCGTGTGCGGCTCAATGAAAGGGAAACCGAACCGATGCGTCGCTTGGTCAGCCGTGCAGGCAAAATGACCAAGCGCATCACTACATGGCGCACTTCGCGGTCCATCCGTTCACACGCGCCATCGCAGACCGTCTCGGCGTCTCCGAGGAGTGGTGACGAGGGACGGGAGTGGTGGCTGACCGCTGCCGTGCTGTTGGCTCCCCACTGCTGGGTGATCTGCTGGCCTGATCGGGTCAGGGCCAGCCGGGGCAACCCACACAGGCGTCACCCACGCCCGTGGCCTGATTTAAAACGACTCCGGAACACAGCCAGCCTTTGAGGTAGCACGATGTTGGAGACTTCACCACATTACCGTCACCGCAATGTAAAGGAGGCGTTTCAATATGTGTCGGCTACATGACATTGATCGCTTGACCTTTCACAGAAACTGAGGTCACTCAACGGATCACCTCAGTTTATATGAAGCCTGGAGTGCGTGAGTGCTTCCTAATTGAATGATTGTCAACGACGATAAATTAAATGGAATTTAAATGCAAATATCAAGTAAAGCTAAGGTTATCGCAAATGGAATGTGTTCAATCGTACTCATTTAATGACAGCTCCATTTCTGAAGATGCAATGCATTATGTTTTCATTAGTCTTAAATAAAAAAAGCTTGAATTATATTCGCATTATAAAAGGTGATTGAATAACAGCAATTCATACAATGCATGAACTTCGAAGTTCGAAAAAAAAATGCATATGCACATGAGGCCAAAATCCATTCAGACGCCCAAGCCTTGAACTCCCGTTGAACCACCTCAGCACTATATAGGGTAAACGGGCGCTCCACAGGAAACCGATGCGCTTTTGTTCACCACGAGTCTAAGGACCCACCGTCCCGGCCCGGTGGGGTTACATCGCGTCAACTCGTGCAAAAACCGTCGCGATGGCGCCTTCCCGCCGACACGACTTTCCTCCAGCGCTCAAGTGACGTTTTCCCGACCATCCGACCATCCAACCGACCCTCGTCAGCGGGCCAAGTGACGCACGTTCTGGGGGGAGGGTCTGAAGGGGGGCGGTCTGCGGGAGGGAGGTAGGGAGGGAGGGTCGATAGTGGACCACTGCCGGTGTCCGTATTGATCGCACATAATGATCAGGCTATCTTGACTGACGAAGTGAAGGACCAGGCGAGCCGACCGGGCGAACCGTCCGTCATCTCCTGGTGTCAGTTTCCTGACAATTCCCGTGTCAGTTTGTTGACAGTTCCCCGTCTGTCACCCCGTCTGTCACCGGCCTGACAGTGGACACTGACGGCGCGATGTCCGCGCGTGGTGCAGACATCGAGCATGCCGCCCCTGGGTTCCTGGGCCGACGTAGCGTGACAGGAAGGCGCGGCGGCCCGCAGGGACTGCGGAATGACGTGCGGCGAACCTCGCAGATGGCATGATAGGGAGGTATGTTTTCCCCAGAGGAGGCCGTGGTTTGGCGCGATCACCGGCTGCTTCAAAGCCTGCCGCGTTCAATATTGATCCACGTTTCGGGTCTATCGAGCGGCTTTTGAGCACGGTATGCTGAGGCACTGGGTAGTGTGTAAGCTGCATGCGTCACTGTAAAAGCGTGTTGCACTATAATAATCCCCGACTGAGACATGCATGTTCCCTGAGAGGCTAGGGGCATTCCAGTTTTGAGATTGTTCGTAAAGCATCGGGCTGAGGCCCGAGCTGAGGCTCATGGTAATATTTGAACTGAAGTCCCAAAACATTGCATGACAATGTGTACGTATTTAGCTACATTTTCGTCATCCTCAATAAACCATCTCAGCGGTACTCAAGTGATTCTCTTCTATACCTACACTCATCAATTATACCACGCCGCACATTCCCAATCGCGTCTCTTCATGTCTGCGCTCCTCTCCGCTGCCTCTCCACAGGTGTCTGCCAGTCTCCTCGTCTCGGCGTCTGTCTCGCTCGTCGGCACGGAAACTCGGCACGCCCTCGGTCGCGGCTGGGTATGTGTCGGGTCACAAAAACGCGGGCAGGGCGGTCCCGGCCGGACGGCTCGGCTCGGCCGGTGGCCGTCGGTCCAGCAGACCGCATACGTTACCCTGCCGGCGGCGGCGGCGGCGGCGGCGGAGGGTGGGGCACAAAAACTGCGCGGCGCGCGCCCCATATAGTGCAGCAACTGGCGCGCCAATGGCGGCGATGGTCGGCCACGGCCCTCTATATCAGCCGGGCGGGAGTTTTTGCTGGCTGGGCCCGGTCGGCTCCCGCCGGTCCGACATTTCTTGACAACAGGTACACGACACTTGCAACAGGTCCCTCAGCACCAAGCCGGCAGATTGAGGCATGCGGAGACCCAAAGGCTGAGTGGCACTCGATGGCACCTTTCAAGGCTTTCAGAACGGACCAATTGTTTCCCGTGTCCGCACTATTTTCAACCTTGAAATGCTTCTTAAGTTATTTCAACGATTGCAGTTTTTGCCACCCTTTTCGCCTACCACCTCGTAATTTTCGTGTAGATATTGGAGTTGAGACAGCAACTGCAAACACACAACACTTACAACAAAGAAGACCTCACAGACCTTACAGATCAGTAAATGACCCGAGCGGCCGAGCATACCTCAAAACAGAAGCCGAACACTCCCTCTCCGGCCTTGCCCTAGCCCTCGTTCCCACCGACATCAGACTCACCTGACCATCTTGCGGTGCGTGTTCTGCTGACTGCCATCGTCGTCATCATTGTACGTCACGTCGATGGTGGCATCCTTCGACTTGATGTCGGCACCGTTGCCGTTCTTCTCGGGCGTCATGGTGACCAGCTCGAGGTTGACAGCCTCGTGGTCCTGCCGGGAGCCGTTGACAGCTTGACTGGCCAGCTCCTCATTGGTGGCCTGGGTGACGTTGAGCCGCGCAGTGCCCTCCGCCTTGTCATCCTCAAAGACAGGGTTGTCGAAGCCCTTGACGGTGACGTCGTCAGAGGTCTCGGCCATCATGGTGGCGGCGCAGTTCTGGTTGAGGTCGCGCTGCAGAGAGAGGCGCGGTGCCGGCAGCGGCGGCCGGCGAGCGGCAACCGGGCGACTCGGGCGACTCGGGCCCCTTGACTCCGGTGGGCGCCACTCCTGCGGGTAGGACAGAAAACGGGGGTCAAGGACTGTCCAGAACCAGTTGAGACAGGTCGAGAAGCCTGGCCGGTCTCTCAGCTCACGTGATTGTCGCGCATTGGAGGGCGGTGGCGGGGTCGTCGAGCGAGTGCAATAGCAGCCAGCTTGGTGGAAGATTTGAGAACCGACGCCAGGGCACCGAAATGGGAGGAGGTGTGGTGATGTTAGGCCAGAGGTGATGAGGATGACCAATGGTAAGTGATCCAGAGGCTGCGTCACAGACGAGCAGTGAAGCTTCCGCTTAGGGCTAGAGTGGGACTTTTGGAAGTGGTTCAGATAGCTGTGAGTCTGTGCCTATAAAGGACAGAAGAGGAGCACATGGATATTTACTCATTCCACACATGGGAAAGGAAGAAGGCAACTGAGCAGCGAGCAAAAAAAGTCATTGGGTAGTTCGTTAATGCATCAATGACCCTTATCGGGACCGTTTCTCGTTATAATTACTGCGCCGCTGCAGTGGCAGGCGGCATCCAGCAGTGCAGATGCCGCTGATTACAGTCAGTGGGCGTGACCACAGACCGGGTCACCGGTCACTCACCCCCTCACCAGCTGACGAGTACCGTGACCATCTGTCGGTCGTGACTGCACATCAACTGCTGGCCAGCACCTCCCGCGACAGGCATCGCCGGCCGCAATCTCCACTGAACCTTCGATCAACACGTGTTCCACCGATATCGACGCACGATATCTGATCTACCCAGCAACGCACCACACTCCAGCCTGCCCTAGTGTAGTGGTTATGTCCCCGGCACCGCACCTCACCTCAGCCCAGACGGCCTCATCGACTACTGTGGTCCGACGGAGCCCGCCTGGCGAACACACTTGGACCGACGACGCGACCTTGCAGAGCCCCAGGCGTGTTACTGTGTCTCCATGACAACGTGCAGCGTCACAAACAACAGGCGGTTGGTTCGGGACTATGGGATCGATCAGCGGTTTGTCGTCGACGGTCTGAGTGGCCCTAAAGCTCCGCTACGCCACCTGGCGGGGTACCGAGTCACCGTTATAGATCGGTGAGGGCCGGTGGCGGTAGTACGCAGTGAGCGTCCACCTGTCGACCTTCGAGCGGAGGCGGCTGCGAAAGCGGTTTAAAATGTCGTCCTAATCGACAACGGTCTTGGGGTCGGTCGAATGCGTTTGTGTCACCACGGGGCTGCGTGTGAGACTCATCGGGAATGTGAGGGATTAATGTGAGGGACTACACGGGATTCATTGGGGCCGAGCGAGACTGCGCGGGATTTCCGCGGGACAGTGCGGAACTGAGTGCAACTGTCTGGGATTGAGAGGCTCGGCCGCTTCCGTTACCGACTGCTGTGTACAATGTATGCCGGTACCTATACCTGGCTACAGCACTAGCTCACAGGGAAAACTACACCTGAACAACACGTCGCTGACAAGTGACAAGTTCCGACGGTTTAAACTCCAGTAGAATGCTAAAACAGGCGTCCAGGCATCATGAAGGTGGTGTGGCAAATTCATGACCAGCGGATATCATCGCTATCCAGCCACAGCCAGCATGTGGTGGTAAACAAAAGACCAGGCTTTCCAAGGGGTGGTGGCATCCGCAGCTGTAGGCGCCGTAATCCAGAAATTGCGTGACTACTGTCTGGATTAGTGTGGATCGTGGAAGGCTCACCAAACGGCATAGAGCACGGACTATGAAGCGGTGGATTTGTGGTGAAAGGAGGGGCGGTGGCAAGTTCCCCGTCTAACTAAAAAACACAAGTATAAAATAAACGTTCGAAATCTCTTGATATGGACACTGGAAGTTACTGGAGTAATTTTGGCTCAGGTTAATATTGAGGTCACCAGAGGTCATCAAAGATCATATTTTTCCAGTCTTAGGACTTAGCTTTTAACAGCCCCCCCACAAAAAAAAATAGTAGCTAGGATAAAAAATTCAAAATATTTTGAATAATTAGATTATGGGTGTAGTCAAATTTGAGCTCAGGTCAATAGCTTGGGCTCCAGGGGTCATCAAAGGTCAAAAATGTAATTTTGGCAAAACTGTTTTTTCCTGAATACACTTTGTTTTGTCTTAAGAAGATAGAGCAAATGAATTTTTAAACCAATCGTGTTTTCTTGTCAATGCGCTTGACACGCATGATCGATGATCTTTATAGGTCAACTTCAAATTTTGAACCCAGGTAAGGTCATTTGGCGACCCGGTAATCATGACGCATATGGGTTCAACGCAGGCCCGAGAGACTAAACGATGGGTGCCACCGCTCGTAATCTATCATTATTTTTATCAGACGTTATGAGCATAACATTGGTGATGACCTCAGATAACCTGTGATGACCCTGAAAAGGTCACTAAACAACAATTCTACCTGGGTCAGGGTCATCACGAACGAGCTAAAATAACATGATTCTGAAATAATTGGCCTAATCCAATTCATATTCCCTGAATAGGAAGCATTTGTATATTTTCCCATTCACTTATAATGGGGAGGTCAGGAAATTGACCTGACCTTAGGTCACCAATACAAACAAATCTAAGACACAACAATTGTAGGTACGTATGATCTTATGAAATCCTGCAAATTTCGATCTCTCGAACAAAGAACGTGGCTTTGGCACGATCACAAACAATATAAAGGCAATGTCACTTGACGTGACTTGATGACCTACCTGAATGACCTGAGGTTAAGACTTCAACAATATGTGGGCCATTGCTGCTAATAGCTGTACGAATTTTTCCACGTTTTTCCGCTATCCTGGAAAAACATAAGGGGGTTCAAAAATGACCTCCACCAGGGCGAAGGGTAAACAAAACTGGGCCTTATTTTCCAGCAGTCCTCGCTTAATTGAACGCCAACCCTCTCCATTTCTGCATATTTTCTGACTCAAAGATGACTATTTGAAGTTAGGAAAATATTGTTCATTTATTTTTTAGTAGCATAACATAGCATAGCATAAGCCGTTTTCACGATGGACTATTTTGCGCGAAATGTTTTACAACATTTTAAAATGTTGTAAAATGTTTTAGTAGTAGCCGTTTATACGATGGACTAATTTGCGAGAAATGTTTTAGCCCTCGCCCTACGGTCCCGTAGGGCGAGGGTTAAAACATTTCTCGCAAATTAGTCCATCGTGAAAACGGCTACTACTCAAACATTTTACAACATTTAAAAATATTTTAAAACATTTCGCGCAAAATAATCCATCGTGAAAACGGCTATAGTGTGCGATGAGCTACCACAACTCATTGTTGGACAATCAATCCTATGTCAAAATCAAACCATCACCACTGACACGTCGAACTGTATATACCAAAGAAATACTTCGAAAGAACTGATAAAAATGTGCGTTCTATGAGTAGCCAGTAGGCAAGTAAGGGTGATATGGAATCGTGTGCTATCTTCTTCGATATGTATCAGCTGTCACCTATACAAGGAAAGACGGAGCCTGTAAGTTTGCTAAAGCTGCCGTCTGAAAGCTGAATCCAGCGCTGTTATAAAAGTCACCGCACCATAATCACTTTATCACATCATCTGTAGCAGGGCGTTCAAGTTGCTACCGGCATTGTTTCGTTCAACAGAAGCGAAATGATTGATTGCTTTTCCGTCTGGTTTTATTGGCACATTTAACGCATACGCGCATTAGTGTAGCCACATTCGTCGCATTCATGTCGCATCCACTGCGTTCCAATTGAAGCATTCACCAGGGCATAAAAGGCCTATGAGTGTGAGGCATGATGAAAAGGTATTGAAACTCCTGTGGCATTCACCAGTGACAGTATGATAGAGCGACTTATTTTCGCTCGCTCCGTTCACTCGCTCCACCTGATTCACCAAACAGGTGGACGTCTGAGCGTCTGGACAGAAGGCTGACAGAGGACGGAAAGCTAACACAAATGTATGGAAAAACAGCCTGAATGTCCTGGTCTGAAGGTAGCTGGCAGCAGTCTGAACTTCTGAAGGTATGTACCAGTCTGAAGGTAGCTGGCAGCAGTCTGTCCGATTTGGGAGGTGCGGACAGGGATTAGAACTGAACCATGATCCAGCCGCGGTCACCGACCGTTTCTAGCAGCTTAACGACAGGCAGCGCATTGCACTGCAGCCTAGAATTGCACCCTTCTAATGACCCCGGACATTGGCTTGTGCTGCTCACTCCTGCAATTCAAGAGGAGTCGGTAGACAGGTGAAATAATGCGATAGATCCGGTTGGGTCTTCCTCAGGTGCAGAGAAAGTTCTCCTGCCGACGAGTGCAGTCGCCAGTTGGGAGGCTGCCACTGCTGCCACCTCTCGCTGATCCCGAGAGCACGGTCTGGTCCAGTCTGTGCCATGTGGGCTGATGCAGTATTGTCGGAGGCGCCCTCTCCCGGCCGGTTGTGAAACCACATCAGCCCTGACCCGACCCAGTTTGCGCTGAATACACAGAGTCGATACGAGTACACAGACGTGGTGGCAGAGTCGCGGCGTCATTCACAGTCACCGCCGTCTGTTATACTATTCGCTCAGGGCACTATACACTGGGTACTCCAATTTGTTTTTTGGTATACACTAGAAATACACTACAATACACTATACAGAAATACACTACAATACTCCCATACACTAGAAATCAGAAATACACTAATAACTATAATAATACACCAGGATATGGCTGCATCATGCTTGCGACATGTATGGCGTTTTTGTTTCGATCAACACTTCATATATAAGCGTAATGGTAGCATTGTCCCTGCGACCCCCATTGGCGAGTTGTCTTTATGATCGGCGGCCATCTTGTACTCACAAAAGTAAGTTCGGCGGCGGTGGCGATTGCATACTTTGGCTAATACTCGAAAACGTTGGTTTGGGCTTGACATTTTTTGATAAAAAAATCGAAATAAATACGTTCAACCTTATTTCCCAAGTCTAACTTAAACTTAAACTTAAAGGCTCTCGAAAACTTGGCTTGAAAAGTGACCTTTTAACGTGTAACCCTATGGGCAAGTACGAGAAGTCACGCCCATGCTACCATATGACTTTGGACTCCCCGCTATTCGCTATAGTTCAACTGGAGGCCACGTGGTTACATAAATAGACTGCCATACTGTACATACATAAATAGACTGTATAACTTCATAAAAAAACATATTTTTAAAAGACGTTCTTTCTGTCTTGTACACGCAGAGTTCAACTATGTAACTGAACGTGATTTTGTTTTGCCTAATAAGGTGCAGTGCTGATCCTCGAACATTTCAGCTTTCACTTGATTGCCGTTTGACATCAAGTGTGTCTGCGTCTTCGGCCTTAAGTCGAGACCGCTGCTTCTGACTCAGCTGAGTCAGTCGACTCAGACTCCCCGCTCTAAAGGACAGACAGACAGACAGACAGACAGACAGACAGACAGACAGACAGGTGCTGACGGTACAAAAAGCGCCCTAGGTCGGTAGAACAGCTTGGCATGTTAGGCGTCCTGTACCGTTGACACTTTTTACCACAAAATAGGAGTCGAAGAACGCTTCCTCGTCATCACCGTCATCTTCAGACAGCGCTATGAATGGAACTAGTGCTGCCAAATTGCTCAAGTTAGCGCCACAAGGCCATGGTGTCAGCTCTTCTGGCTGTCGATATGCGCTCTCTTCAGCAGTCCGTTAGTTTGCAGCTGGATAGCGTGCTGCTCGTCCTGTTACCAGCGACCTTGGACATCACTTGCCGAGCCCCATTGTTCGAGAAAGAGACTCACTTAGACAGTTTGCCTCTGCGATGTCTCTGTGATAGCACGCGGTGTTCAAACAGCGCCCACGCGCATGATATGTGAAATGCACGGGTGGTCGTCTGCGTTCAAGCCACGACCAATCGGTCAGTTCGTTCCACCGGCGAGAAGCCACGGGGCGTTAAGAGAGGCTTCTCATTCAAGTGCCACCCGAGGGAACACCTTCAAGCGATCGGAGAACCGGTCGCTGGCGCGGTGCCGGACATTCAAAGCGCATCGCAAGAATCATTCCGGAGCTCCAAAGGTTCGGTGATTGGCGCTACCGCTCCGCCGCCTCAGTAGGAGATAACTAATTTCCTGAGCTCTGATCCACTCATGGTATCACTTACGTCCCCGACCAGTGGCCACTCCGGGTAGCGACCACGAACGGCCCGGTGGTCAAGCCAGAAACGCACCCGCAGGCTATGCTTCCCACAAGACAAAATAAACGTGCCGCTTTTTGTAAGCGGTAGGCAACCTGGATGCCAAACTGATGCATATAACTTTCGTGACAAAGTGTGCGGTCATAAGCAATACCGTTAATCTGATCATTCAGTCCAATCAGGGCCGAGCCCATATTAGGAGATCGACTGGCACATGAGCTTCAAATATTACAGACTCACGTCAACGAGCCAGACGGACGTCACCGACGTCACGGGTCCCGACCGCAATGCGTTCGGCCATGCGAGGACACTGTGTTAGCTGCCTTCCTGACTACATCAAACTCACTGTGAGCACGTTTTGCAAGTCGCTCCCCAGCCTGCATCAAGCTCAACCTATGTGACGCTGGAGTTCGCTGCAAACTCGTCGGGTTGAATCGCTATCTAAATCACCACCAAAGTATCTGCTTAAAAATGACAGACCCTCTATAATCCTAGCAAATATTTCAAGGTTTAAGTCACCTACCATTCCCCTCATTACTGCTTTCGTCATCAGCACTGCAGCACCAGCACCAGCACCAGCACCAGCATCAGCATCAGCATCAGCATCAGCATCAGCATCAGCATCAGCATCAGCATCAGCACCAGCACCAGCACCAGCACTACCTGACCACTTGGTGGCAGAGCGTGGGGGAGGGGAGGGGCGTCATGGCTGACGGCGGCACCTGTGATGCGTAGTCAACACTGGGTGGCACCTCGCCCCGCGAGGTGACGCCCAATGACGTGGGAATCCGCTGACGCCCAGTGACGTGGGAATCCGCTGGGAACTTCGCAGCAGCGGCTTCCCGGAAGAAGGGCGTTCTAGGGCCTGTTTGCGGCAGTTAATGCTGTATTTCGTTTACTTTGGCGGCCGAGTGTGAATTATTTGAGAGTCGACTCATCGAAGCATGCCAAATGTACGTAGGTCTGCAGTTTGTTCGTGGAAATTGAAGCGACGTACGATGTTCACATAGCTCTAACGTCAACCCATGACAAGGACTTTTGCTTTGACCCTGCTCGTTCTGTCCGTTTCACACGCAAAAGTCAAAGTCATCATTGTTCGAAATTCAGTTGTCTCTGGATCGCGGAGATCAATGCGTTCCCATGACAACCACTGACTGACAACAAACAAACGGCTCTAATTGGTTCTGCAGTGCGCTCCGTCTGCGCACCGGATGGTGACGAAAAACAGCCGATTGTTCCAGGCAGAGCAAAGCGCGCGGAAATGCGCTGGCATTCGTGATTCGTTGAACCAGGATCTGACTGTAACGCAGTTTGCGGATATGAAAGCAGCCGCTGCTCAATCCAAGGTCGAACCGCTTAATTATATCATCCTGGCCAGGCCGAATATGTGTAAACTTAGCGTGCGCCTGCGGTTAGAGTGGCTCGGTGGCACCGGACAGTGTCGATCACCGGTTGGCAGCTGCCAGGGACAACATTGACCACAACCGCGTTAACGAATCCCACGCCTTCGCAATTACCCCCTGGCGGCCGCTCTTCGTAACCTCGCACCATAGCAAGCGGCGATCCTGAGAGACATTACCGCCCTCACACGACTTAGTCCGTGGTGGGTGGTTATGGACATGCTGACCCGCTGTGAACTCTGACAATGAACAACCGAAACACGAAAAACCAAGAAACCCATGTGTTTCCAGACCGATGGCAAAGCGCCTCCCCAACCCTTCCACACCGTCCTAACCAACCCCAGCCCTCACCCCACCCGCGCTCCACCCGCGGCGGTCGGCCCCGACTCCACCCCACCTCTGCTGCTATACCGACGGCTGACTCTGACTTGGGGAGACTCTGGCGGTGAGTCAGTACGCCGGCAGCCAGCTGGCCATCAGTGCCGGTGGCAGCAGGTGCCGGCCGCCGCTCTGTCCGGTTCAAGGTCCCGCTGCTGGCCGCTGCTGGCCGCCGCTGGCCGCCCCTGGCAGCCGCTGGCCCCTGACTGGCCACGCTGGCCGACCGGCCGGCCCGGGCTGGACTGGACTGGACTGGCCGAGCCAGGAGGCACGGGCAGTGGGCAGCGGCGGCGGTGGCGGCGGCGGCGGCGGCGGCGGCGGTGGTAGTGGCGGATGAGGAGGCACAGTCAGGGGTGGGAGCGGAGTCGACTCTCGATTTCATCGGAAGTAGGCGTAAGGCGGAGATCACGCTCCGCCGAACACCTGTGGCCGTGACGGGCTGATGGACTGTCGTTTTCAGCCGCTCTGACGGAGTTGGGGTCTTAGACAGCCGGGCCGGTACCAAAAACGTGACTATGTGGTCAAACGTATAGTTTGACTTATGTCATTGGCGGTGCTGAAAGCATGCCTTATACTCTTACGTAATAATTACGTAGTCTTTAAATAAACCATGGTGCATGCATGACACATTTGCAGTAATGTGTATCATAAAGAAAGACTCTGAAATATCGATGGATACCAAGTAAGCACTGCTTCAAGCGCTGCTTCCTCGTGTTATCTGCTAGGCGTTATTTGAGATGAAGTAGGCTGTCGCAAAGTTCAGCCACCCCGCTGGTCAACGATGGATGATGTGTTCCTGGAACGGAACACGGGTGCTTTTGGGACTGTCTATTTCTGGCGGTGCTACTGAGAGCTAATCAGCGGAACAAAGACGGTGCCAGCGTTAGGCGGAACGGCGGTGGACCACCTATCGCAGGAAGTCTTCATCCATAACCGAATACGCCGTACGGAAACCTGCAAGGTCATCCAGTTTTGGGCGTTTGATCCGCGTGCAGACGGTCATAGAAGCCAGCCACCCAGTCCTTTACCGGGAGCATTGCATGTCGTGCTTATATTAAATGAAATCGCCTCTGGGGACGAGAGCACATAGCTAATTTCAGTTTCGCCCGGATGAATTTAAACCATTTCCAGAGAACACTACGTGAACGGACCCAAATTAGTTTAAGCCACATGCATCTATCAGGATTCGGAGAGTTCCTGATGGCCCTGCGGCGCGTGGCGTGCGCTCTATAGATCGGATCGATCGTTACACCGGGCTCGGTGTCGAGTCCCGAGACTACTGTGTCGCACCAATCCAGCCAGTCGCCATACTGCAGTACATTCGGGAATTACGGGACATGCAATGGGCCTTTCCCCTGCGCAATTGTGTTTCAGGTAAATTAAAGTGGAAGTCGTGTTCATAATAAGGTGTTTAGTCATTAACACCCGTCTCTCTAGAGGAAAGGATGCAGCAGCTGTATGGACACTCTGGCGATACAAATTGGCGTGCGGTTTTCTTTGATTGTAACAGTTTTAACGGAAAGTACAGAGTATTGCTTAGTGGAAAGCCAGTTTTTAGCAATTAGTGATAGCACTATCGGATGATGAGCGTGCACTTCCATCAAAATCTCAAAGTATGAGCTGGCTGATACACACTTGGTGATCGATACAATATTTGCAATGCATACTATCACCCTGCTGTGTTTGCCCTTATGAGGGTGCCATGGGTGTCGTTTTCAGGGCCAGGGCCCTACCAATAATGTCACATTTTAGCATTAGGCCTATGGCGTTGCATGGTAAGAATGACCTTTAAATCTATAAAGATTAGCATTAGGGCCCTACCAATAATTTTCAGGAAAACGTCGCCCCTGGCTGGTGGCTAAGATTGCCCATCACTGTTTGTCGTCCCCTCAACCCAGGAGGAAAGATTGCTGGGATTGGCAACCTACTAGCACCAATTTGAGCCCCGAGAAGTGTCATGGCAGTGTAGCGGTACAATCGTGTTCAATCATCAGTCAATCAGTGGCTTCACTTCATGCCTTTTGAACAACTTTTCCTCATGGGTGAGCATACGAGAAGGTTCAATGTTAAGCTTTGCCATGGAGTAAAAGCGCCCTAAGAGTCTAAAATTGCCGCGAACACCTGCAATAGTGTTTCTCCCTCGTGCTCCAGGTAAGAGGTCGGGCGTTTTTGTGATGTGCATGCGTAGATAATGATGCGCTGGGTGTCAGGTACAGACTTGCACAGGCCTCTGGCTGCAGAGTGCGCCGCGCAGGCTCCTTCTCCTCAGGCGAACGCCAGAGATATTCACCGCACATTCAGTTTGCACATTCATAGCAGAGGTTAACGTACCCATATATCATCTCACATCATTTTCCGCGTGCATAATAACTCACACTCTAAGCGAGATGGTATGATAGGTAAATCTCTAGGTAAGTGCAGCGCAATGAACCTTATATGCAGTACCATGTTTAGTACCGTGTGGTGCGACATTGTACCTTAGCAGCACTGTCTAGCCACGTTTAGTACCGAGTGGTGCGACATTGTACCGGTACCGAAGTACCAGCGCTGGGGTACCAATCAAAACAATGTGTATCGACACGGTAGCTAGCCACTGCGATCCGCTCCGGCCTCCACCCGGAAGACGGCGCCCGGGGACTGCAGCTCCGCACAGGGCACTAACACCGGAGACTGCGCACCCGACCATGCGGCGGGACGCGACTGATCTCCGGCGCGGCGCGCCTCAGCTGCCGAGGGTGGAGAGATGCACTCTATCTCAGCCGCAAAAACCTCCGTCGGCCACCGCGCCGCGATTTGTACCCCGGGGCGCACCACAACCGACCATGGTAGAGAGTGGCGCGAACCTGCAACGCCGCAGGGTCAGGGCTGATGGGTGAGAAGCCTGGGGTCATGGGCATGGAGCTGTCGCCGCCCGGTGTGCGGGCCCTGCTCTTCTGCCCTTCTGGACTGGGGAGGGGCAGGTCATGACGGTTAATCTTTCTTATCTGTATTTGCCGGGAGGATAGGGTGGGATGATTCGTTTGCGTGGACGTCTGGGTGGGTGGGAGGGACGGCTCGTCTCCGTGTGGTGGGTCGGGACGGTCCGTCCAGTGTCGTTGGAGGTGATCGACCTGGCGACCCCGGCTCGGTGCACTGGCCGACGGGCGGCGGGCGGCGGGCGGAGGGCGGAGGGCGGAGTGGCTCGCGGGAGAGAGGGCATAGCACCGGAAACACCTACCGCCGCCGAGCTGAGATACCGCCGCCGCCGAGCTGAGACACGCACTGCTCGGAGAAACAGCGCCGAGGTGTTCCCGCCCAGAGACTATGTGCTATCTTTTGTCAGTTTCAATTATAATAGCGTGTGGGTATGTGGATAGTTTTGAATAGCATAAGAACAGATCGTTATTTCAAGGCATGCCAAATATATCAGCACTCTTGTATGCCAGTCATGTATATTATATTTCAGGTGTCAGCAACGAACCCTGCAGTTGTCAAGTGTGAATTCGTGACTTCGAAGCGAAATAAGAGCCGTAAACTCCCTCTACGATCAGCCGGGATGTACAGATTTTGAAACCACACGGAACTGAACTGAATCGTTTTGCTGCTGTTCGTTGCTATGCACCTCAAGGACATGCATTTAAACATGAACCCAAATTTATTCAGAAGCCAAGCGCCCTAGATAGCATCAACATGTCTTGAATTTCCATGTGCCTCTTAGATTGAGCAAAGTTGCCGTAGGCCGTAAGTTACAAAATAGCATCAACATGCAGCATCACTATAATTGCCATGTGCCTCTTAGATTGTACATGGTGCCGACCTTTTTGCGAATCGGTCATCACTCGAGCTTTGACAATCTGCGGGCAATCATTTATGTAGCTATACTGGAGATGGCAAAACATCCCATGGCTCATGATCTTGGCAAATAAAACACCGATGAATCGCATATTTCATGCTGCGCAAGCTTTGTAGTGAACTACGGTACACTGAGCGTAATATCCACTATCGATGAGCAATAGTGTGGTCACTTGTACCACATTTACGCCTACATTCATGCAACAGCGCGACCACAAAGAGGCGTGCCATGACCGAACGGAACTGACCGCTCCAGCTCCAGCTCCAGCTCGGGCTGCGGAGCACGTGCATGGTTCAGAGGGGTCGCAGAGTACATCGGTGCGTCAGGCTGCTGCCACCGCGTCTCTGCGCAGACATGATCACCTCCTCGGACTCCGTTGCTCCTGTGCAGGCCACGTAATCGGCTTACATCACTATCGTCACCGACTACATCATTATCACATCGGCTTACATCATCCTTCACCATCGGCTACGTGGCCGACGAGGTCGCCCGCAGCGCACAGGCCAGCTTGCACATCTGCCGTGCGGCGGAAGACGGCTGAGGTCGTTCTCTGTCGCCAAGAGCCCGTCAGGACCGGTGGCCTCGGTCCCCTCTGCCCTCTGCAGCGGAGCACGGGCCGTCAGTCGTCACCCCGGTCCTAGCAAGCAGAGTCGCGAAGTCCGTAACTGCGCACATCTGCTGTAGTAATACGAACCGGACTGGAGACGAGACTACTACTGCGGCGGCCCTTCCGCAGCAGACTGCAGTGAGCTTGGTTCGGGAGGACCCTCAGCCAAGGTGGTCTCCAGCGTTCCAGCATCGCGCGGCTTTGGTCAGCGGTGCCTTTGTGCCCGGGGCTGGGTTTTTGTCCGGTATGCCCGCCCTACGATTGTGTTCGGTCGGGTCCGAGCGAAGTTATGACCCTGGGATTATGGAGCGAGCAAAATTACACTGGAAACGTGGCATTCCGAGAACGGGGTACCCTTTTGTCAGACGTCATGAAAGTGGCCAATCTGGGCGTCTCGAGGCTCGTTAGTGCTGGTGTAATATGGCTCCGTTTGACGGTGGTAATAAGAAACGGAAAGTACGGCAAAGAGGACATCGGAGCCAAGGACAGGGATGGATTATATGAGAGAAGATTCCAACCGGTCGGAGTGGGGCTGTCTACAACGGCTGAGAATCTCTGTAGTTCTCGGAGTTCTTAACAGTCATTTTGATCACGGTAAACACTCTCCTTCATTGATCTTACAGTAAATGAAATTCCGCAACCAGGAAATTGTTATAAATGATACTTAGCTAGCATGAGAGAACTGAGTCATTCTAACCTCACACAAACTTTATAATGCTCGATCTGCTAAGCGAAGAAAAGCTGTAATTAAACGAGCATCATACTTTTGTCCTTAGCAAATAGTTCAGTTAATGTGTTGTAACCGAACTGAACAGTGAGAATAACCAAGCGTTCACTAAACTGCAATGTCCAGTTCGATAATTCCGCGGCGATTTCTCAGATGAAAGTGTCTCGCCTCTGTTTGCAGCCCACTATTTCACCACAGTGCTATCACTCGGCTCGGACCGGTTGAGACTCCGATGGGATCTAACTGCGTGATTTGTGGCGGCGCCCCACCCTGCCGAGGGGGAGGTGCAGGGCGATGAGCTTCGGTCAGCATGCAGACTAGAGCAGACCGACCAGGTGTCTGCGGTGGCCGCTGGCATGACTTCGAAACAACAGCCACCCAGAGCTGTGGCAGCTCGACAAAAAGTGGCCTCGGACTCGCCGCGGCGGACTGCGCGAAAGAACAGTCACAATAAGGGAGTGGCGCTGTTAATGTCCACGATAGTTTTGTGTTGGTAAGCACCTCAGATTTGCATAGCCATTTCACCATGACATTGGCAAATGAAACCCTTGCTCTTCGTGAGAAGATGGTCCAATTGCAAAGACTTGCCTACAATATCTAAAAAAGGTATAGGTGCTTTGCGTTTGAAAAGAATCAAGAGACAGTTACATTTCAAGGATAAGGAAGCACCTAATGCGGGAATTTCGACGTAAGTTAACTGACCACGTGACGTCGTGACCTGCACACAAAATGTCTGCACCTTCTGCTGCCGGCAGCGCCACAGTACACGACTGCCTCGTGAAGTCCCGGCGCTGGAGCGTGCCTGCGCTGCGCCTGCGCCGCACCGGTGTCGGTGTCGCGGCGCGACGCGGGCGCCGTTTTCCTGTAGAGTGAGCCGGCCGGTGTCGGCCTTTCCTGTGCATCGTTAGCGGGTGCAGCGGTCTGTGGTGTGGTCGGACCGGCTCATCGGCTCACGACCGGACCGGCTCATCGGCTCACGACCGAGCCGCACTGCTGAGTGCTGACCATGGCACACCTTCACATCCGCTGGCCGGCCGGCAGCCGCACCGCAGCGCCACCGCCGCACACGAGGCACGAGCGGCAGATTAGGAGAGAGAGAGAGAACACTCGGCAGAACAGTCGGCAGAAACCCTCTGCCAGACATGGGCGAATGCCGCTGCTAAATGGACAGCAGCTTGTGGTCGGCTGACGCAAACAGATACAACTTGTTCACAACCGTCACCGGGAGCATTTGGGAGGTGGAGTACCTGCAGGCGAATCGTATTCGCTGCAGGGGTTGTGTTAACAGAGTCAGCAGCAGTAAGTGATGCATATAGTAATGCAAACATGGGCTCGTGGAAGATTATACGGCTGTTGGAGGCTACGGTCGATGCAGCGCGACCACTGTTCAGCGTCAAGGTCAGTGAAGAATCAGGTTTTGCGGGACCTCGGTGTCTTCCTAAATGGAAAGGCAGCGATGAACACGGCCGGGTGTCGCCATTTTCCGCTTCGCAGCCAGTTTGTGGCGGAGCCCGGGGTCCCGTCCAGCGGGTCAGGGTGGGTGGACCAGCTGTCCTCCGGCATGACTGATCGCTTCACGTCGTGCAAGCGCCGCGAGTGATGTGGAGATAATAATAGCCGTTTTCACGATGGCTTATTTTGCGCGAAATGTTTTAAAACATTTTAAAATGTTTTAAAAAGTTTTAGCATGAAAGTTTTAGTATACGTATCCATTTCGCCGGCAGCGAATCGTTTCTAGCGCATTATTGCGCCATGCGAAGGTAGACCTGTGATCCATGACGCTGCCAGATTGAGTAACTAGTATGGCGGTATGCTTTCACTGAACGAATGAACTCTAGAGCATATATTCTTTAGAAACGACAATTTTGTATCATAATCTTGTAATGACTCAATTTCATGTTTCATCACTCTTGAATAACGAATTATCGCTAAAATCAGTAATTTATTTTCTTGGAATATATCGTATAACTAAAACTTTCATACTAAAACTTTTGAAAACATTTTAAAATGTTTTAAAACATTTCGCGCAAAATAATCCATCGTAAAAACGGCTAATGTCCTACCCATTCGTCGCTGTAAGACGTGAGGTCACAACGGTACCTCAGCTGACGACCTCTGAGCTGATCGTTCCGATTCCGAGAGATCTTCTTGCAGCTCAGCGAGCTCGAATCTGCGAGTACAAATTAAACTGGCCATTGCCCATTCATCGCTGAACATTGTGCCTGAAGATCAGTTGTTAACAGCATTGAGCTCCGTTGGATGTCTTGGAGACCAGCATTCAGAACTGTTAGTGCTGACCGATTTCCGCATTTCTATACAAGGGCCGGAATGACTAGAAATATTTGATGAGCGTTCGAACCTTATAAGGACACATTTTTTTTAATTCATCAAATGTGCGCAAAATGTGTCATTTTATTAGTCAGTTTGCACGTTGTTAATGGCATTGCGTTGACCCCGATAAATCGAGTGTTTGACAATGCGTAACTTGAAAACTAATTAAAAATAGACAGGTTTTTGGGCTCACAAGAAGTGCCCAATGTAAACGAAAAATGTAAAAGCATACATTTTTGTTTAGATATATATGAGAGTCGCAAACGAAACTGGCATATCAGGTCTCAGGACATTGCACAATGCCAAATGTGACCCAAGTGATGATGCAGCAGTACTAAGTGCTAGTCCGACTGTTAGTCATCGCTTGGCTGGCTCACTTAGTTAGCACAGTGTTCTATCGCCCTGAGTTAGCACTATCGATGACATGTGAAGGAGGACCAACCTAATTACAGAGCTGTCAAAGACAGAAACCTGGAACCTGGAAACTGGTTTTCTGTCAATATCTGAAGGTGTCATGCCTAGCGCCTACAGATATACTGAATGTCTGGTAAGCGTAACCTCTAATGCGTCTGTATGTATGCACCTATAGTTAATATTGAGACAGCTTTGTTGCATGTCTCTGCAAATATATTGGAACCGCAAGTATGCATGAATTTATACATGACGTCACAGTAGCTAGAAACAAGATTTGGTGGTTGCCCCCCCCCCCGATCACCTTGACCTTGAAATGCGTCACATCCTGTTCCTCAATCCACCATTATCACGGCAATAATGTAACGAACTCGCTCATACCGCTCCATCGGTTCGGTCAAAGCTCGGTGGTCATAGCTCGCAAAAGAAGCAAGCGTCTACGGCTTCTACGTGGGTCTACGGAACTGTAGACCCACGTAAGTTACCGAAGCGTGACACCCACATTTCGGAATCACTTTAAGTGCATTTTATCTCATAGAAGTGTCAGTTTGTTTGTTTATTGGGGTTTATGGGCGCGCCGACAACTAAGGTCAATTTGCGCCCATCTATAGAAGTGTCAGTGTCTTGTGAGTGTGAGTGGGATAGAAATGAGTGAGATGGCACAGTGTTCTAATATCAGGAACGAAAAGTGGGGCTCGAAAGCTGCTTTGGCAAAATATGGTGCCCATTACGAGCAGCTCAAAATTTAGAGCCGATACTTTTAACACAATTAGTAGATGGCATGTTAACGATGTGAGTGGTTGTCAGTGTCTTTGCGAACTGGCTGGTAAATCAATTACGTTTTTGGAAATGACAGGGTATTACCAATTACAGCTGGCCAATTTTAGCCGGTTTAGCTTGACAAAGCACACAGGCCCTGTTTAGCAGCTCAGGTGGACTCAGGCGCAGGTGAATGTAGCAGGGTGCAGCGCTGTCCTTGGCGGAATGGTCTCTCTCCTCTGCCTCTTATGCCCAGAACAGCAGCCCTCTCGATGAGAGAACACGCTCTTTGACTCGGTATGCATCAGTCCTTTGCTATTGTATACGATGATAATTATTATGAAAAGGTCATTTTCATGCCACCAATTTTTTTTTCTCTCGTCACACCTACACCAAGTAAATAATAGAAATTCTGGAATAATCTAGCATGAGAGTAAAATACAATGATTTATCCTTGAATGGGATTAATCTGAAGGACATCCCCGGTCAAGCCAGCAGCAGTCAGCCGAACAGCTGCATATCTGTTCGGTCCTGTAACAGACATGTTGAATAGATGTGGGGGAGTGACCTCAACCCTCAAACCATGAACAGGTGCCGCCAACACCAGGAAGATTCGAGGCGATACAGCGAAAAAGCAGTGACAGAGTTGTGCACAATGGTGTCCATGTTCTACTTTCTGAAACGGAGTCGTGGTCATGTTTGCCAAACGTGTCCAGGATGTGATGGCATAATCAGTCAAAGTGGTCCTTGTGACAAGCTGCAATGATGATCGTCAGGGAATATTTTATCAAAAAGGTCGATCGCAATTTGTATTTTAATTTATTCGCGTGATATTCCGTTACATTAATTAATCCACTTTCTAACAAGTAGGTAAGCCTACATTCCTTGAAAGTAATTACCTGTCAAAGTGAAACCGAAGCGACAATTTGTGTTGATAACCATCAGCTGCGCATAATATTGCGCTAGACGCTGTTTGTCTGTCTTATAACATAGTTCGACTGTGTGGGGAAAGATAACGACACACGTTGCAAACCTTCAAAGTCGTAGGCTCCTTCCACCCCAGCACTAGGTTGCATTTCTTTCGGCGAGAGTTTGAAAGGAACTAAACCTTGGCTCATAATGTAAGCCGAGATTGTCAACGACGTGCAGATATGCACGAGCTAGCCAAAGAAAGCAAACTAATTGCTGACATTGTGTGTTTGAGGTCGGCTGAACGTTCCCATGTATAATCACGCATATAGTTATATGTCCTAACATTTGTCGGAATGTATCGCATATAATCGTGGAGTAAAGCGACTGTTACTTAAACACATCGCAAAAATGGCATACCTACATTATTTTGGAGAGACGTTAATTGCTTATTCGCGAAGGCTGGTGGAGTGAAAACTTTGTTAAATGGCAAGCATCAATTGATTCATGTCATATTTGGGAAGGAAGCATGAATGTAACATATATAATATATACATATATATAATATATATATATATATATAATATTTATATATATATAATATATATATATATAGATGAGAAAATCAACCCATGAGCCTCATATATTAAATATATGATGAATGGATCAAAAAGATAAAAAAATAGACCAACAGTTTCGGGCGTAGCCCATCATCGGTCCTCTAAATGGGCTACACCCGAAAACTGTTGTCTTTTTATCTCTTTTGATCCATTTCATCCCCCCATAATTTAATAATATAGAGGCTATAGTTGTATTTTTTCTATTTTACATATGAGCCTAAAAAGCGCTCTCCTATATATGTATATATATAATATATTATATATTATACATTCTGGAGCTGCATGCATGCTACCTTCCCAAACATGTCACGAACCTATGGATGCCTCCCATTTACCGAAGTCTTCACTCCACAAGCATTCGCAAATAAACCATTAACGTCTCTCCGAAATAATTGACGCGTCTACGTCTCCGTCCTCTGGCCATTATGCCGGGAACTGACCTGTACTGGCTCCTGTCTAGCTTCCGGGTCACAGGTCACAGGTCACGGGTCAGGTCAGAGCGGCAGAGAAGCGACCGTCACCACGGCAGCGTCAGCACTGAGCCTCGTAGCTCGTCTGCCTCGCGCCGCCACCGCCGCCGCCGCCGCCGCCGCCACCGCCGCCGCCACCGCCCGCCGGCACGCCAGTTCGGCGGAACTATTCTTGGCGCCGCGACCGGTGGTCCATCGCGGTTCGGCAGCGGCGGTACCTGCCGGAGTACAGCAGGTACCGTGGCCGGCAGGCCTCATGGACGGGCTCGGCGTCTGACCGCAGCTGATCGTAGATCACGACCAGTGGCGCCCCGATAGCCGGCCCTAAACGGCAGCAGGCAGGGCACCAGGGGTCCTGATTCCGGGAACACGGCTCGCCAGGGGTCCTGATTCCGGGAACACGGCTCACCAGGGGTCCTGATTCCGGGAACACGGCTCACCAGGGGTCCTGATTCCGGGAACACGGCTCAGAAAGTTTACTTTCTGGTGGTCGCTGTTCGTGCATGAAATGAAAGAAGCATACCGGTAGACTGCTCACCGCGTGACTGCTCAGTCCTATGAAGTTGGGTAGCGTAGCAGGTCGGCTGCAAATGGAATGCGATATTGACTGAAGGTTTGCCGTGGCCATAATCATATCATTCGAAATTAAAGACACTCACCGTGCATGACGGGACATTTACTGTCTGTGTTGTTCCAAGGTCATTCCAAGGTCAAGTGGGAGTCATTCAGTCACTAGTAATCCACGACATTATTGAATCGCATAATGGAATTTGTGTTTTCCAGATTGCTACTAGCAGCTCTCACCAGCCTAGCTTTGTATGCTGTATAAGGTATGCATGTGCATTGCAGTGCGCATTAGCCGTTTTCACGATGGCTTATTTTGCGCGAAATGTTTAAAACATTTTAAAATGTTTTAAAATGTTTTAGTAGTAGCCGCTTTCATGATGGACTAATTTGCGTAAAAAAATGTTTTGGCCTCGCCCTTCGGTCCCGTAGGCGAGGCCAAAACATTTTTTTTCGCAAATTAGTCCATCGTGAAAGCTGCTACTACTTGAACATTTTAAAACATTTCGCGCAAAATAAGTCATCGTGAAAACGGCTAATGTCATCTTTGCAGACCATTATAACAGCAAAAACGCAACAGAAGCTTCTCATAGTGCATTCTGCACAGAAGAGTGCTAAATTGGAAGGATTTTGTTTTGCTGCTGAAGATTCTGGCATTGTTTCCGAGATACTGCCTTAGTCACAACGCATGTTTTTATATTGTCTTTAATATCCGGTTGTTTTCACCTACGATTACTTAGTACGCACGAAATATTTCTGAGCCCCTCAGACAATAATTGAATTAGCTAGAATACCTATAGCTAGAATATTGCATGGTCACGCTCACATGACATTGATAAGAAAATAACCTCAACTGACTTCAGTCCAGTCACTCCCAACTTAAACTTTTACAACATCACGCAACGTTTACCAAACATCTTTTTCGTAGCTAACGGTGGAGCAATTTTGTTTCGAATGTGCTCTGTTCAATGCCTGGGACATGTGTACCTACCTCTAGCTAGCCAACCAGCTCTGTCTTCTGATTTTTATGAAACGAAACGATGGTATGGAAGCGGACACAGGACATTACTGTCAACAATTGAAAAAAAATATATATTGTAATCAATCATAAGATTGGCGTGAAGCATATACACCGAAACCTACAACAAACTTCCATACAATCGATGCGCTATTAATCATGCGATTGACATAATAACTACCGTAAGAAACGATACTAAATTTCTTCCTTTGGCCGGGACGTTCGATAGGAAAAAAGTTTATCACAGGTGGTTTCCTGGCTCATGAACAATCCTGCAACATTGGAATGTTAGATTATAATGTACGAAAACGAAACGTAGTGACATAGCAAACAGAAAATAAAACGTAGTGATATAACAACAGCAAACAGCTATAGCAATATAGCAAACGGTGATATAGCAAAGGAAAGGGCTCGACGCTGCCGTGCCCTTCCCTTGGCCACAGCAGCCTCCCTACGTGTAAGGGTATATGCTCCTCCTTGTGTGTTCCTGATGATTGTATCGTTTGTGTGTTCCTGGCTCTTACGTAGCCATTACCTGTGTATACTGTGCATTGCTAGTCGTCATGTCATGAGAAATACATATTTATTTTCTGACAAAATACATATGAGTTAATCGACCGCTCTCGTCTGCAGTGCATACTGCACAGCCTCACAGGTAAACAATGAATCGCGCCCACCCGACTGGTGTGGTGTGTTCGCACAAAGTAAACCATCTGTTCTGTCCACTTCATCGACATTCGACACCACCTGATGACGATGCGCCCGGCGAAGAATTCCTTCGTGAAAACGGCTAGCAGCAGTCCTTTCAGTGCACTATTCGAATAAGCCCTCCGTTTATCTGGGGCGATGTTTGTTTTCGTCTGCCGGAAGCTAGCCTAGCGTAGAAAGTAAGTATTCTTAAAAAGCTTTGGTTGAGCACACCCGTTTATTTCCATGTCAGCATTGTCCATCAGTGCTGTCTGTCGGTGCTACGCGCAGTGAAATCTAGTGAAACTATTTATGCCCTCGCCCCTAATACCGGGGGCGAGGGCTGTAGTAATTGCATTGCATTCCACTGCGTACAGCACAGACAGACAGACAGACAGAGGTGGCGTCGTTGAAGTGGACAGAACATATAGTCTACACTGTGCGGTGTATCCGGCGCACCACACATCCCTGGTCGGGAGATCACTCCGCCCACTCCTTCACCGCTCCGGAGTCGGCTGCGGCTGGCCTGCCCTGACCAAATGACCCAGATCTCCTCATTCCTCAACTCTGTTGTTACTGCAACCGGCTCCAGTCAGCAGTCAGCAATCAGCATCACATCAGCATCACATCAGCACAGCATCACAGTCAAATCAGCACACAGGTCAGATCAGCGTCGGCAGCACATCAGCAGTCAGAAGTCAGCATCAGCATCAGGAAAGTCAGCTCACATCGCATCAGCAGTCAGCAGCAGCAGTCGCAGTGACAGTCAGTAATCAACATCAGCGTCAGCATCAAGCAGTCACGCGGACAGTCAGCAGTCAACATCACAGTCAGCATCAGCATCAGCAGTCACATCAGCAGTCAGCATCAGCAGTCAGGCATTCAGCGTCAGCATCAGCAGTCGACATCAGTAATCAGCAGTCAGCAGTCACAGTCCAGCAGTCAGCATCACGTCGACGTCAGCAGTCAGAAATCAGCAGCCAACCTCAGCATCAGCAGTCAGCACAGCAGCTCACAGCAGCAGTCAACATCACAGTCAGCATTCAGCATCACTGTCAACAGTCGAGCAGTCAGAAAATCAAGCAGCAACAGTCACATCGCATCGCAGTCAGCAGTCACAGTCAAACAGTCAGCATCAGCATCAGAGTCACGTCGACAGTCAGGCAGCAAGCATTCAGCATTCAGCAGCCAACATTCAGCAGCCAACAGTCAGCAGTCAGCATCAGCAATCAGCAGTCAGCCAGTCAGCTCACGGTCAGCAGTCAGCAGTCAGCAGTCAGCAGTTCACAGTCAGCATCAGCATCCAGCAGTCACAGTCAGCAGTCAGCATCACAGTCAGTCAGCAGCAGCAGTCACATCAGCATCAGCATCAGCACTCAGCATCAGCGTTGACAGTCAGCAGGTCGACACCACAGTCGACCAGTCACAGTCAGAGTCAGCATCAGCAGTTGAATCAGCGTCGACACACATCGACAGTCAGCAGTCGACAGTCAGCAGTCACCTACAGCTTACCGGTCCTGCCATTGGACTGAGGTCGCTACTCATTACTCGTACTCGCTACGCACCGCACCAGCCAGCTGACACTGTCTGCCAGCATAACTGCTTCATCTCACCCGTTCAAAATTAAGCACTGGGTGTGCGTCTTGCCACAAACTCAGGCCTGAGGAAGGGTGAATCCACGTCGATCCCACGTCTGATTAGAGCCGGTTCAGTTGCTCTGTGTTCATTCAGAGTGGCAAGAATCAGACTTAGATTCAATGCGTGACTTCGGAGGCTTTGCTGGTGATATGAATTCCTGGTGGTCCAGGGTACAGGGTATTGCGTGTTCACCTCCGGGAAGTGTTTGCGGATTTGCCCGCAATCAAAGTAAGGTTGGCCTTGTCGGCATTCTAAAATTGACACAAATCTTGTTAGTCGGAATTTGATTCGAGCATGATAACTTTGTGACTTCGTGGGATCAAAGGTTTTGCATAACAGAGGATATTCCTTTAGACCCCAAGCGATACCGCCCACAGAATCATACAACGGAGTTATTCTATTGTC
This sequence comes from Semibalanus balanoides, assembly GCA_014673585.1. Taxonomy (NCBI): domain Eukaryota; kingdom Metazoa; phylum Arthropoda; class Thecostraca; order Balanomorpha; family Balanidae; genus Semibalanus; species Semibalanus balanoides. The sequence continues at coordinate 66,870 of VOPJ01014391.1, forward strand.
AAAAATCACTGCAAAGAACGCACATGACGGGATGAGCAACATCCATCTGAGTCAGCACTGAAAAATCGTCTCACCTTGGACATTTGCCAAGTCGCCTATATGTTGATGCAGGTTGATCATGTGCATATAAACGACATAACTGTAATGTTGGCTGCAAAATATACAGCCCATGCTGGTCGTGCTTCGCTCTGACTCGAGCAGGAACTGTCAATGAAAGCAATGCTTCTTAAAGGGAATAGTTCACCTTTAACATAGGGTTTTGAGTTGAGATAGCCAAGTTGTGGCGCATGCTCAAAAAATGACTTGTGCGCTTCACATTTCCAAGAAAACCTTAATTATGAATATTCATCTAAAAGTGGACCGGTATACCCGTAACTCCAATCCTGATTGGCTATTTGCTGACTTGACGTATGATCAGACGCACAGATGACGTAAACTCTGGGAAAGTTAATTGGACAACACCATACTTTCATGCTCATCTTTTTATTGCAAATTAAATTCACGTAATTGCTATGCATTATTTTGATGTTTAAATCTTCTATAAAACATTTTTATAAACAAACGTTCTGTAGGTATGCTACGTTCAGCTGCGCTGAATTCCAGCTCGCGTACAAATTGTTGATCTGCCCACGTTCCATGGTCCCCACTCACAACCCCACCTCCACCAGTACCGCGTGCCGCTTTGATGGCCGCCCGCGCGCAGCCGCCCGCTATGACATAGAGCCAACCGGCGAGACCGAGTACGCCAGTACGTGTAGACCTGCAACCTTGACACAATCAGTCGGACCCCCAGAACACGGATCAGTGAGCACGTGCGACATCACATTTCACCAAGTAAATAATCATTAGTGACGGAATACCTACTTAAAGCAAACTTGTTCCAAATGTGTAGTTTCCGCATCTTCAACAATACTTGCAATACACCGATGTATACGACACATCCTCAACTAAATCATACGTTGCTCTCCTCACCAGCTGATTTCCATTACTTTGAGAAAAATATATGAATTATCACCAAATAATGACATTTATTTGCTTTTTCCGCGTAAATATAGAATACTATAATATGATAGTAAATATAGTATACAGATAGAAAACGTAATATTATATTATAGACTTACTTAATATGATACTTAATTCTTCTTCTCCATCATTCTGAAGCTTTTTCTCTTCTTCTTCTTCTTCAGGGAACTATCCTTAAAGGGAATGTTCACCTTTAACATAGGTTTTGAGTTGAGATAGCCCAAGTTGGCCATGCTCGAAAAGACTTGTGACCTTCTCATTTCCAAAAATCTCTTAATTATTTAAATCAGTCTAAATCGACCGTGATACCCGGAACTCCAATCGCCTGATTGCTGATCTTTGGCTGAGTTGACTATGATTATACGCACAGATGACAAGACGGGAAAGTGTAATGCTGACAAACCATACTGTTCATACTCATTCTTTTAGCAAGAATGAACTCGCGGAAGCTATGCATATGATGTTTATTTTAATTCTCATAAAAACATTTTATAAAACAACGTTCTGTAGCGTATGCGAGCGTTCAGGCTGGCCTGAACGTTCCAGGCTCGCTACAATTTTACTGTCCCCTCCGCCACTAACCGAAACCCCACCTCTACCAGTACGCGCTGGCCGCTGTTGATTGCCGCCCGCGGCCAGCCGCCCGTCTGAGTGAAAGCCGACCGCGAGACCGCGTACGCCCGTGACTTAGACAGTGGATACTGTGACACATAACCAGACGACGCCCAAGACGACAGAGCGACGATCGACATTCACTTCAAATAAATATAATAGTGACGAATACCTACTTAAAGCAAGTCTTATGTTTTCAAAGCTTTGTATTTTCCGCTCTTCAACAAGTACATTGGAAGTACCAACCATTATACACACGAGCCTCCAAATCATACGTTGGCTGCTTCCTCAGCACTGATGCATTACTTTGAAAAATTAAATTATCACCAAATAATTGACATTTTAATTTGCTTTTTCCCTAAATATTAGTTATTTGACTTATAAATCATAACTATTTCTTGTGTTAGCTTCTCTTATATTTCTGACCTTTTTCTCTTTTTCAATGTAATTATTCCCCTACCAACCAGGTCACCAACAATTACTTATGGAAGGGCTTTTTCTGGTGAGGGGTAGGAATAATAAGGATTCCCTTTCAATCTTTGGGGACATGATGAGGACAGGGTTCCGTTTAACTTATCGTGCTCGTGTAAGCTGCACAGAACGTCGACCTTCCTAGCCGTTAGCCGGGCCAATGCAGCCGCTCTCTCTAGCGGCGGCTGTCTGACCAGAGTTGTTTTGCTCTGCACAGTCGGTGGTGCAGGTGACCACGCCCCTGCCTAGGCCAGTCTCAGGGGCGGTCTGCCGCGCCCTGTCTGCCCGCTGTGTGGTGCGGGGCCGGCAGTGGGGGGAGGAGGGGGCGGCCAGTCATGTCGAGTCCCCAGGTCAGGGCCGTACCTCGCCCCCGTCCACTGCTGGTACCATGAAACACAGCGTACTGTGGGCTGACGCCGACCGCTCTACGTCACGTCATATGACTGAGATGGACTGTTTCAGTCCTGTGGTAAGCAGTCATACTGAAGGCCTGACCTCATCTGACCTGACCTGCACTGTCTCAGGTCAAGATCTGCTCAATTGACTGGAAGTTCATCAGTTAGGTTACAAATAATCACTGTAAGGTAATCAAGGTCAGATAAGACCAAAGGGAAAGCAGCTTACACCATTGCTTTATAATCATAAGTATGAACACACGCACCGACGGAGACGGATAGCAATCTCACTGATATTTTCGGAGAAGAATGCAAAACAGCGCCACGCATTGCCACCAAATTTGGCAAAAATAGCTGTCTTGGCATCAGTTACCCACATTTGTGTGAACTTTAAATCGCATCTTGTCATCACAGTCACCCAATACCTCACCTCCAAGCAAGCCTTTAAATTTTAGTCGTCCAAACACAATAATTTGACCAAGGGTTAAAATCACAATTATAATCGAATAAATTTGTATAAATATATATATATATATATATATATATATATATACATATATGTGTGTGTGTGTGTGTGTGTGTGTGTATATATTCCCGATACGACATTCGCAACTAGGTTGACGAGAGAAACACAATGATGAAAAAGCCGCATATTTTTTTGTATCGCATGTGCCAAGCTACTCCCTAAAAGCAATCTGGTAATTTTTAGGAAGTTTTAAGTTCATTGGCCTCCCCTGACCTAACTAATGATTTAAAATAAAATTAGATGGAATCTTAGCGCAGACAAAAAATGCTTTCAAATGTGTTTTGCGCGCGTTGCGCGTTTTTTTGCATGTCTCGGACAAGCATCGCTCGTTTTCATCGAATATACATTTGCCTTTGCTCTCTTGATGTAAAATTGAAAAATAAATACAAATGATTGTTATGCCTGGGACGTATACTCTGTTCCACGTATCTTCAAATGGCAAGAAACTGATCTGAAATATGAAATCTCTCAACAAAGAAGATTATCAACGCGAAACTATGCACTTCGTTAGAAAGTTTTCTGTTATAGTTAAAATTCCCTGCAGTCTGTTTGTGCGTTGTTTACTTTTTCGTCGAGTTTTTCATTCGTCGAATAACCTAAAAACAATAACATACGTTTCCTGCACTTCTTACAATTTACAGGAAGCAATGTTAAGTAACCGATTGCTAAACGCTTTCGTTTTACATTGGGCCTTATTGCACTGATGATATGAGGCATATTTTGGAAAATGCATTGTCATGGTTGCTGTTACTTAACGTTGTAGCTTTGAAATTGGTGATAGATACCCTTACTATTTTTACTTCAAGCATGACGACATCACGCGATCCTCTAGCAATAGATACTGCATGGAAATTATGACTATTTGCTTCACTTCATCGCGATTATTTTGACATGTGCTAAAAATAACATACTACGATCTACAGGACCCACGGATAATGCGAAAGAGATGTCAACTATCCTTTTAAGAAATGAATAATTTAATTTACAAAACCATGCACAAATTACTATACCTTATCAGGCCCAGCATCCTGTGAACCACACGAACGCTCCAGTACCCGGTCAGGTCAGAGGTCAGGTCACCACCCACCTGTGCGGCCGTGTCGCTGATGTTGGAATGGCGTCTCATCCGGCGCTGTGAGAGTCAGACTGAGGCTGGTCTCCTGTCTCTGGCGCGGTCGTGTCACTGTCGGCGCTGCCGCTGCTGCTGCTGCCGCTGCTGCCGGGGCGTGCCGCCGCCCTCCCGCCGCCAGCAGGGAGGGGTCCCGCACGTCATGCCCGAGGGCACGCTCACCGGCCGACCCACGCCGGCCGGGCCACGGCTGGCTGGCTGCGACCGAACGACAGCCGGCCAGCTGACGCCCTACCCAGACTCCGGTTAGAACCCTCAGCCCCGGCCGGACCCTGGTCAGAACCCTCAGCCCCGGCCGGACCCTGGTTGGTCAGAACCCTCAGCACCGGCCGAACCCTGGTCAGCACCCCTAGTCCAACCCGGACCCTGGTCAGAACCCCCAGTCCCAACCGGACCCTGGTCAGAACCCCCAGTCACACCCGGACCCTGCAGTCAGCAAGCACCCCAGCCCCACCCGGACCCTGGTCAGCACCCCCAGCCCCACCCGGGCCATGGTCATTGGTCAGCACCCCCAGCTGACATCCCACCCAACCAGCAGTCAGCATCCTGACCAGCATTCTGATTTCTGATTATCACTTTTATCGGCTGAGGCACCTGGCCAGCTACCCGTACCCCTTGGACCAACATCGCGATCAGCACCCTCACCAGCACCCCAAGCTGAGACCTCACTCAGTTTCTAACCACCACCTCTCTGCCGTGTGTCACCGAAACTGACCTTTACCCACCAGCAATAGTTCACATGGCCTTCGACTGGCAACACACCTTGGCCAGGTTTATCTGCATAAAACTTAAGCATCCTTTTTTATGTAAAATCAGAAATTAACTTACTGATATTATAAATACCAAACACACTACAGAAATAAACGTAAAACTAATGCAAAATCAGCGTAAAATGTTACAAATGCAAACAACTGTCCTCGAGTGGACAATATATGGCACCAATGTTTGCACGGTGTGACGCACATGGACGTATCAATCATCATAATAGCAACATCATGCTTGTGTTGAACACTTCGGTATTACGCATTGATTTATCTTCATTAGGTAAAAATAATTTGCGAAAAAATCGTTTATTTTACCTTTGATGGCCTCTGGAGCCTAAACTATAAAACTGAGCTCAAGTTGCATGCCTTACGAGCGATTGCACATTTAAAGAGCTTTCAATTTGTTTCGGTTTGTTCCTAGCTGTCATAGTTTTCGAGATATTTAGATGCTTCTGCAGCAAGGTTCTTAATGTGAAAATTATGACCTTTGATGACCTCTGGCGACTTAAATATTTACCTGACCTAAAGAGACAGAAATACTTTCGATAAATTTTGTCTCAGGCTTTCAAACTTCGTTTTTCGCTTGTCGCTACGTTGCGTGGTTTTCGAGATCTGGGGGAGGGGGGCGAAATCCGCCCTACTCCAGAGTGTGTCATTATCAGAGGCCCTCCAGGGTGCGTGAGAAATCTTGACGGAGGAAATAGCTAGTCTGCATTGACAATTTTCATTTTGTCAGATATTTTTAGGACTTAACTTATCTTGTATTGTATTTGTATCCTGTAACTTGTACTTGTAACTTGTATCAACTTAAATATTTGTGAAATATGATATCAAGGGAACTGGTCACTGTCTTTTTAGTGTAAAATTTGATATGTTAAAGATCAATCAGATTTGATAAACACCATGATTTTTTTTTCGCACCCAGTCGCCCAATATCATCGTTCAAGGTTAAGTTTTGTTCCGAAGAGTCCGCTCACCGCTACGTACCAAAGTCAATTAATTGCAGCGTTGGGCAACATTTTTAAATGGTGATGTTTTTGCTTAGGCATTCTGTCGAACTTTATTATGTCAGAAAACATTAAATGTCATTATACCTGACTTAAGCTCAATAATAGACATCAAAATATAAATTCCGAAGGGAAAATATAAATTCCGAAGGAATTTGGACTTTTCCGAAGGGATTTTGATTTTCCACCATTTATGAATATTTTTCCGACTGATATTTTTAGATATTTGATTGCTTACATTGTTTCATCTTTTTTTTAATCATGTGACTGGCGAACTGCGGCGAATATAAGTACCTACTGAGCTAGTATTTAGTCAACAACAAAGTTGTGTAGTGGACAACGTAAGCTTAGCAGGTATTCAGTTACACTGCACACTGCACAGGCATCTCACTTGAGGTAAATATTTCAACTGCACTAAATATGGCGTATAATCGCTGTCATATGTGTAGGATTTTGCTATTCGAATTAGTTCCTCACATTACTAGTAGCGAATGCATTTAGGTAATATAGGGAATAGTGACTACAGCAATCCAACACCATGCAGTAAGCTTGTATCTAACAAAGGTTAGTAGAAATCGCAAACAGTTTTTAGATTTCTTAATGACAAATTAAATAATGTATAATTTGTATGCATTTGCGCAGCCTGGGTACTTTGATGACGATTAGAACTATAAGTAGTCCTAGGATTTTTTTAAACCTGTTTTGAGATATCTTCCCCCAAGAGGCAATGTCCCTTTTAACTATAAACATAATTATAAGATAATAAATATCCGTGCTACATAATCGAACAACGGAAGCAGGGGATATTTAAAGGGGAGTCCTGCAGACTGCACCATTCCCCCTTGGGTTCGGCGCCCTCTGTCTGTATGTTACATACCTACCGGCTACCTACCGAGGTGCTCTCAGGCACAGCAGTGATTGTCATGGAGTCAGATGCCGTGCCCCTATTTTTCGATTGTCTGGTCTGGGTATTGCATTTTTTACTTTTTCCTGGTATAGGCGGGCATGGAATGACAATTTTTTTAGTAATGTCGCTAGCCGGCTAAGCGTGTTTTTTTTACTTGAAAACCAAATGCTCAACCGGGTAAATATGTTAGTAAATGATATAGGACACTTCAACAATAAACTTTGGCAAATGTATGTGAACAATAAATCATGGTAAGTAATAGTGGTGTAAGATTAAAAATAATCCCTAATCATGTCCGATCCAAAGTCTGATCCAATATGACAATGTTGAGCAAAAAGTGTTCGATGAGCCCAAATCAACAGCAACACACAGGTGCGTGGTATTATTTATCGTTAATAGTATGCAAGTAAATATGCTAGGATAATGGTTGCAAATTTTGCAAAAATTATTATCTGCCTAATCTGAATGGGCCTGACCGGGCATGGGCCTCAATATTATTAATTCGAATGGGTCTGGTCTGGGTCTGGGCTTGGTGTTTATGGGCTTCGTCTGGGCTGGGCTTGGGGTTTGGGCACCCATGACAATCTATGCACCGAAGGCGCCGAAGCAGGCGCCTTCGGCTTATGAAATGCGCCTCACATTCAGCGAAGGGCGCCGAACCTTCACTGAATGTGAGGCGCGCTTCTGCTGAATATATGGCACGTTCCACTGAATGTAAGGCTCGTTTCGATACACCTCTGAAGGCACCCTCCCACAAACCTCTAAAAGCGAACTCCGATACACCTCTAAAGACGCTCTACCACATTCCTCCCAAGGCGCCCTTCGCTGAATGTGAGGCGGCCTCTGGTCGCCTCTGGTCTCACAGAATTTATCTGGAGCTATTTGGTAGGGTGCTCTCGGAGATGTAGGGCACCTTCGGAGGTATGTGGGAGGGCGCCTTCAGAGGTGTATCAAAGGGTGTTTTTGGAGGTGTGTGGAAGGGCTCATTCAGAAGTGTATCGGAGGGCGCTTTTGAATGGGCGCATTCGGTTCATGAAATGCGTCTCACATTCTGCTTAATGTGAGGCGCGTTCCACCAAAATATACCTAAGTCGCGTTCCACTGAATGTAAGGTGCGTTCCGATACACCTCTGAAGGTGCGCTCCTAGTCCAATAGCATCCTCAGATGCATATATATGAGGCCCGAGGGCGCCCTCCCTACATACTTCCAAAGGCGTCCCTCGCTGAATGTGAGGCGGGGGCGCCTCTGGTCTCACAAAGGGCGCCTCTGGAGCTATTTGGAAGGGCGCCCCTCGGTGAGTATCGGAGGGCGCCTTCGGAGATATGTGGGATGGCGCCTTCAGAGGTGCATCCTGGTTCAGGGCGCCCATGAAGGTGTGTGGTAGCCGGGAGGGTGCCCTCGGAAATTAAGCGAAATCTTCCCCTCCCCCACTCAACAACACCTTTCGCTGACAGCGCTCTAATGTTTAGTTTAGTTTAGTTTAGTTTATTTGCCTTTCACCAACGGGTTGCACGCCCAATGACAGGTGAAGTCAGGGATTAAAATACATGGATTTAAAAAATTTGTTGCGGTTTGGCGCCTCTTGAGGGCTTGCCACCCCCCTCGCGGATTTATAATTACGCCACTGAACGCCGAACGGAAGGTAGACCAGAAATATCCTTTTGAAAGCTAACATTGGACATAGCGGAGGATGTGAACGGTGATGGCAACAAAGCCCTTAGTAATTTTGTCCCAGCTACAACCATTATGTACTGTGTAGGTATATTTGATATTTAATTAGTTCCTCACATTACTCGGTAATGATGCATTTAGGTAATTTAGGGAAAAGTGACTACAGCATCCAACAACATGCAGTACCTATCGTATCTATAGTACAGTGTAGACATGGATGTCGATTTGTATACTTTGGGAGGGGCAATGATGATTTCAATGATTTCAAATTTGTAACATTAGGCCTATGGCGTTGCATGGTAAGAATGTAATTATAATATATAAAGTTAGCATTCCCCCCCCCCACAATCATTTTAGAAGATGACACCCCTGAGTGTAGACCATATGTTCTGTTCAATTTAACGACACCACCTCTGTCTCTCTATGTCTGTCGGTGCTGCACGCACTNGTGACTAGTTAAAATCGGGCAGAATTCGTGAGACAGGATTTCAGGATGAGTGCTTGTTGGCAGGCTAAGATGAAAAATCTGAACCCCCCCCCCCAACTTGAACATACTTCCTGCGTCCCTGCATATATGGTCTATATTCTCTACATACATACAACAGAAGTCATGCGGATATAGATGCCATTAATTTACCATCCTGCCTCCCAGTCGGATAGTCGTGATGTCAGTCTTTTTACGTCACCTACTAACGTAACGGTATCTTAAAAGTGAAATAAATCACCGTAACCGCAACTGCTCGTAACCATTAACTTGAGCGCCATTTGGCAAGGTCCGTAACCGCGGTGAACCGTGGGTCAGTGCGGTTTATCGTGTAGGCTAAGCGCCTGCATGAGACCTCAAAGCACACTTCAATGCAATTATATTAAAGACCTCCAGTTATCAACGCAAGCGTATTTGGCAAACGGAAACGGCATGTGAACAGTTGACTCATGCAACTTAGTTCATGTTGGAAACAAAGTCATAACTATTTTCTTTCATGGCGGAATAGTTTCAATCAAACATTAAAATATTTCAAAAGTTTCCTAGCTTTGAAGCTAAGCTATGAATTGATAATCGGTAACACTTACATTTTTCCAGAAGCATAAGTAGGTACGTTTCTGTTACTATTACAGATATAATAGTACAATAATACTATTACGAATAGGGGGACAGCATACCTACTCTAAAATATCGGAAAATAGCTTCACAGTGAAACCACTTATACCATAGTCAAGCGGCGCGCCACCGAAACATGGAGCTACGGTGTATAAAAAAACACGACAATTCATAGCACAAATTGTCTGCATGATATGCTGAACTGCGAAATAGTTATGTGACATCGTCCTATTGTGTCTAGTGAGGCCACTTAATACAACTACGCGGGATATTAAGGACACTTGTTATGAGGCTTAAATTGCATCACCTGAGTTGGTCACCTGAGTTGTTTACGTGCCTGAGGGTCACCTGAGTTGTTTACGTGCCTGTATACCTATCTTGCTGTCATCTGTAGGTATATATTTTAACATTCCAGTCCACTTCATATGGCATGCCATTTATGAAAAACAGGCCCGAGTACAAAGCTTTGTGAAATTCCACTTCATTTTTTGGACCACGAAGATTGAAAGGGCTTCTCCACTGATAAGACCCACTGTTTCCTCCCATTCAAAATGTCTCATGGACAATAAAGCGATGAAGACTTGACATTGAGCATTTACACAAGCAGTTCTTTATCATGGTCAAGAGTCAAAACATGTATTTCACGCTAGTCTCAATAGGCGGCTGTTCTGCTTCACATGTTTTTCCCCGCGATATTGTAGATGATATTCATATAAAGCTTAAATGGCATTCCTGATTGATAGAAAGTGCTTATATGAACTGAAAATGTAATATGAATTGCATAGGCAATGGCATTTGTCATAATAGACTGTAGGTATTTGCTTTGTTCTGTTCATGTAGCAAAGATATGACTTATGCGTGCAAAATACATACATGCACAATTTGATGAACCAGCTATGTAACTTAGATGGCTACAACACATAATGTGCATATTAGCTACTCACGGCTAGCTATTATAACTGTTCACACATGGTGGCACTTCAGTTCAGGCACGTAGCCAAGGGGGGCGGCGGAGGCGCCCCCCCCCCCCCTGTAGGCCTGGCGGGCCCTTTTCGGCGGCGCGCGCAGATCACCGAAAAGGGCCGACGAGACCGTGCGAAGCACGGTATTATGGGTCTAAGTCCAAGCGAAGCGTGGTCTTTGAAGAGTTAAGAGCACTTCAGAGGTTCTTTAGGGCCACAAGGGCCCTATCTGAAAAACCAAAGGGCCCTTGGACGTTCACAAGAGCCCTATGCATGTCAGAGGGGCCCTGGACAAGCCAAAATGGCCCCTGATCGGGCCAAAGGTCCCCCTAAACACGTCGAATGGGCCCTTAGCCAGCACAGAGGGCCCCTGGGAAGGTCTGAGGGGCCCCTGGGGAGGTCGAAAGAGCCTCTGAGGGGCCCCTGGGGAGGTCGAAAGAGCCTCTGAGTGGGTTAGAGGGCCTCTTGAACACGTCTAATGAGCTCCTAGCCAGCACAGAGGGCCCCTGGGCAGGTTGAAGGGGACCCTGGGCAGGTTGGAGGGACCCTGAATGGGTCGGAGGGGCGCTGAGCATGTCGGTAGGGCGAAAAAGCAGCCAGTGCAGTTCCTTACTAGGTTGAAAGGGCCTCTGAGCAGGCTGGAAGACCCTTAGCTGACCAGAGTGTCCCTGAGAAGTTGAAAGGGCCCCTGTGCAGGTCAGAGGGTCCCCTGAACAGACAGACCAAGGGACCTGTCGGGTCAGAAGGGCCCACGAACATGCCGAAATGGACTCCTCACGGAGTATGGAAGGAGCAGATATTGTTTTTATCCGTTCTACTGGCCCTTCAACGCTCTGGGCGACTCCGAGGCTGCCCTCTGAGGCCGCCCCGTCCTGGGCGAAATCCTGGCTACGTGCTTAGTAGAGACCCTTTTGAGGCGCCGACCCCGGACGAAATCCTAGTTACTTTCAACGCTCGGGAATGGGCCCTCTCGAGCCCCCCCCCCGAGCGAAATCCTGGCTACTTGCATGTTACAGACCCTTTTGAGGCGCCCCCGGACGAAATTCTTGCTACGTGCCTGGTTCATGGGCATCTCTGAAGGTCCTGAGGTCCTTGTCCAATCCAGCTCATCAAAAGTTTTTGTTTTCTTCTAAATCACAAAAAATAACAAAAAACGCAAAATAAAGTGGCCGAAATCCGTAGAGTTTTTAATTTCCAGCTCCTTTGGGGGGGGCTTTCAACGCTCGGGAAGGGCCCTTTTGAGCCCCCCTCCCCGGACGAAATCCTGGCTACGTGCCTGCTTCAGTTTCACTTTTAAAACAAAGTTCGTCCCGACCCCGCTTACTCGTAGCAGCGCCACCTGCGGATCACCTGTGTTGTGCGCGCCATCTGTGTACCAGTTTGACTGCAGCTAGCGCCACCTGTCCAATCTCAGGTACCAGCTCCGGCGGACTCCGCCACACCTATCGCGTGACCAGTAGTGTAGTCGCTATATTTTACACCAGTTTGATGCTATTGCTTGTTTAACCTTGATTGAGAGTTCGTATGTATTACAAATTGCAATAGACACTGAAATTGTTACAATCTAAACATCGAAATGCATACAATACGTTCAATAGCAGTATCTTGCAATACATTCTTCTAACTGTTTTTATACGACGAACTTGTTAAAACCATAAGTTTCATTCTTCATTCAACATTACGCATATTCGCATAATAGTGATTGAGAATACTTTATTAAATAATCCTCCTGTCAATAAGACAACAGCAAAGTAAACTCATTGATAAAACAACATGCACCTGATCTCATAATTAAACTGAGTTTGGGACAAACTCAGTTGAGCTCATGTGCACCCTGAACAACATGAAATCGGCATCAATAACCTGAGTAGAAAGCCTAGGGACAATTCGCTCAAACAGAAAGCCCTGATGGCTATGCTACAACTACACGCACACACACACGCACACAGCTACGGGCAAATGCTAGCTGAAACATCGACAGAACAATGAGTAGTCAATGCAAGTGTTCTTATAAGAGTGCAAAATGGCGGGACCATACCTTTAAACAGTCCATAATGCATGAATAAAGTCCATCCTGGTAACGCTAAAGAGCAGCAGTGAACAATATACAAAGCCGATCAAGTGAAGGTCGTTAAAGTTACTGCTCACTCCACGATAATTCACATGCATTGACAGACTGTACGTTAATTAAATAAAATATTATATATAATGCATTAAAAGTTAATCAACGGAAAATAGCTTGATATACATCTATAGCCTTATTGATAAGTGGAAAAACGGTTCTGAAAATCGCAAAGAATGTGAATTATGCGTAACTTAACTAGATTAGTTATACGTATCTTTGATGCATTCATTGCCACAAATAGACTATCGAATTCAGACTTTGGACGATGAGTTTACTTTCCGCTTAAGTTTCGCCATGCCAGGAAGATCCTAAGGTTCTTACTCTCTAATCCTTGTAAGTCCCTGCGTATTGTAATCGCGCCGGTCAATGTGACGAGTGAGCCATGGCTTAGATAGTGATGCTACGTCACTGTCGGAGTTCAGTAGGAATGGAGAGGCCCTTATCAGAAACCCTATTAAGCAAGCCAAAGCTGTCAACGGTCTGCAGATTTCCCTTTAAAGTTGATGGGGTGCTCAACCCATCAATTGAATAAGAAGCCCCAGCCATGTCAATGCCTCAAACATAGGCCTCTTGCCTAGCTAGTGCGTTAGTCCACCTCATTACTTCACGCTACGTTCTGAGACTGAAAAGCGTCTGGGAACAGCATACGGGAGATGTTAGCCTTCTTGTGCTGCTGCTGCGAGATGGGTGCTCCGCCGCCGGGGCGCCCCCAGAACTTGGAGAAGTTCTCCAGGTGCTGCACCGTCTCTTGGGAGTACTGCTCATCTGCGCGCTGTAACACAGCGGGGGTCAGGTCAGGTCAGGCCAGGTCAGGTCAGGTCAGGTCAGGTCAGGTCAGGTCAGGTAGGTCAGGTCAGGTCAGGTCGGGTCAGGTCGGGTCAGGTCGGGTCAGGTCGGGTCAGGTCGGGTCAGGTCGGGTCGTGTAATGACACAAAGCGGTGGTATAACCATACTATATTTAACAAGCGAATCATGCTGGGCGAACTGGAATTTCGAACATTTTTGTTGTGGGGTTTTGCTGGATCCTAGTTTTTTAACCTCTATAGAGAGTGATTTGACCTGACTATGGATCTTCCGGAAGCAAACTGTAGAGGGATGCTTCGAATCCTGCATAATTGTCAGTGGTCTTGGCACATATCTGCCATTGCCTGTAGATGCGGCGGCTGACACGGTGTGATATCCAGGTCAAATGACACCGATCCCGTCATTGCTGATCCCGTCTCCTGCGGTACGGGAGACAGCGCAGACGGCGCCGAGTAGAGTATGCCGTGCTCCGGCGCGCCGATTGCCCAGTTACCCAGTGTCGGGTGGCACTGGCGGCATCGACCAAACACATGGTGCCGAGCCGGCCCCGGCAGCGGCCAGGGGCGCCGACCCGTACTGGCACCCGGCCGCTCGAGGGGGGGGTCGACTACCGGTGAGGTGACCCCTCCCCCTCATCCCCGTCCCACACAGCACGTGACCAGTCTGGCTCGAGGCAGCCGCAAAGATCTCCGTCACAGCCACAAGCACTTCCGTCGCAGTCATGCAGATTTCCGGTGAAATAATTGATGCCTGCATTCAACAACAGGTCTGCGAGTCGGGCTGAGTGCATCTGCCCACCTGTTTCTCCTTCCGCTTCTGCTGGACTTGCAGCTCCAGCTCGTGGCGGTAGTGGCGCTGCTCGACCAGCGGGTACGTGACGCGGCCCTCCTTGTGACGCGTTACGTCTGTGTGCGGCAGCGGGTTGTAGAGCAGCTCGGTGTCCGGCTGGCGGCGCGGACGGCCCGTCACCAGCTTCTTCATCATCGGGTACACCGAGATACCAGACTGCCGGGGTGCAGAAAATGTAAGATGCATATGTGTTGTACTACGAGGACGGGCTTATTCAGACTGGCTAGAGGTGTATGCAGTATTTGCGGCTGACTGCTGGATGGTAGGTTAACATTACGGCTGACTGCTGGTAAACATTACGTCTGGCTGCTGGTGTATGAGCTGTGTCCCAGCCATCCGCGTCACCTTGATTTGACGGTTACGGGAAGGAAAATCTGTGTGGCAGACTTAAACATCTAAAAACTTATTTGTTAGGAACAGTGCACCCATTTTACAAAAATGCAGATATTGATCGTCGAGACGAACCTGTGTATTTCATAAACCAGCTTAATGTATTTCGTCCCTAGAATCACCTTGAATCTCTATTTATCTAGGGGATCACTAGCTAGGGGTTTAATGCGGGCAAGTCACCCCCGAGGTGACTCCTGGTCTCACCGCGTCCAGTCTGAACTGCCGCTCCTCCCTGGCGGCCCGTTTCCGTTCGGCCAGAATCTGCTTCAGGGCGTCCCGGTAGTGTTCAATCTCCTTCTTACGGCGGCGTTGATCGCCAGACGTGGCCCAGCCCTGTCCCGGCACAGATAGGTACACAGGTCAGACGTGGCCCAGCCCTGTCCCGGCACAGTTAGGGACACAGGTCAGACGTGGCCCAGCCCTGTCCCGGCACAGTTAGGGACACAGGTCAGCACGTGGCCCAGCCCTGTCCCGGCACAGTTAGGTACACAGGTCAGACGTGGTCCAGCCCTATCCCGGCACAGTTAGGTACACAGGTCAGACGTGGCCCAGCCCTGTCCCGGCACAGATAAGTACACAGGTCAGACGGTGGCCCAGCCCTGTCCCGGCGACAGATAGGTTACAAGGTCAGACGTGGCCCCAGCCCTTTCCCGGCACAGATAGGTTACAGGGTCAGAACGTGGCCCAGCGCCTGTCCGCACAGATAGGTACACAGGTCAGACGTGGCCAGCCCTGTCCGGCACAGTTAAGTACAAGGGTCAGACCGTGGCCCAGCCCTGGTCCGGCACAGTTAGTACACAGGTCAGACGTGGCCCAGCCCTGTCCCGGCACAGATAGGTACAGGTCAGCACGTGGCCCAGCCCTGTCCCAGCACAGATAGGGACACAGGTCAGCATGTGGCCCAGCCCTGTCCCGGCACAGATAGGTACACAGGTCAGACGTGGCCCAGCCCTGTCCCGGCAGCAGTATAGGTACACGGTCAGACGTGGCCCAAGGCCCTGTCCCGGCACGTTAAGCTACACGGTCAAGCACGTGGCCCAGCCTGTCGCCGGCACAGTTAGGTTACAGCAGGTCAGAGTGGCCCAGCCTGTCCCGGCAAGTTAGGGGACAACAGGTAGAACGGTGGGCCCAGCCCTGTCCCCGGCACAGTTAAGTACACAGGTCAGCATGTGGCCCAGCCTGTCCCGGCACAGATAGCTACAGGTAGACGTGGCCAGCCCTGTCCCGGCAGCAGATAGGTACAGTCAGGACGGCCACAGCCCTGTCCGGCAAGTTAAGTACACAGGTCAGCACGTGGCCAGCCCTGTCGCGCACAGATAGAGACCAGGTCAGACGTGGCTCCGTAGCCTGTCCCGGCTCAGATAGGTACAGCAGTCAGCATGTGGGCTCCAGCCCTGTCCCGCGCAAGATAGGTTACACAGGTCTGACGTGGCCCAGTCCTGTCCGCGGGACAGTTAAGTACACAGGGTCAGACGTGGCCAGCCCTGTCCCGGCACAGTTAAGTACACAGGTCAGCACGTGGCCCAGCCCTGTCCCGGCACAGTTAGGTACACAGGTCAGACGTGGCCCAGCCCTGTCCCGGCACAGATAGGGACACAGGTCAGACGTGGCCCAGCCTGTCCGGCACAGATAGGTACAGCAGTCAGCCATCGTGCCAGCCCTGTCCCGGCCACAGTTAAGTACACCAGGTCAGCACATGGCCGCAGCCTGTCCCGGACTAGTTAGGTACACAGGTCGACGTGGCCCAGCCTGTCGGGCACAGTTAAGTAAACAGGTCAGACGTGGCTCAGCCCTGTCCCGGCACAGTTAAGTACATCAGGTCAGACGTGGCCCGCCCTGTCCCGGCACAGTTCAGTACAGGTCAGACGTGCCCAGCCTGTTCCGCAGTTAAGTACTTCATGGTTCAGAACGTGGCCCAGCCTGTGCCGGCCAGTTAAGTAACACAGGTCAGCACGTGGCCAGCGCTGTCCGGCAGGATATCGGTCCAACAGGTCAGACGTGGCGCAGCCTGTCCGGCACACGTTAAGTACACAGGTCAGCAACGTGGCCAGCAGCCTGGTCCGGCACAGTTAGGTACACAGGTCAGAACGTGGCCCAGCCCTGTCCGGCAGAGATGGTAAGGTCAGACGTGCGCCCCAGCCCTGTCTCACGTGCCACCAGCTTACAGTAACATTGGTTCAGCTTCAGTTGGCCTCCCCAGCCCTTGTCCGGCACAGCATGAGGTACAAGCCTTACCCAGGTCGTAGACGGGCCTATCCGCTTCTTCAGCAGACGTGGACCCAGTCAGCCCTGTCTCCCCTCAGCACAGATCAGCGTATACACCCAGGTCAGATCGTGTGCCTTATCCCCTGTCCCCGTGCACAAGATACGTGTACACAAGTCTCCCCAGGTCAGGCACCGTGGCCGCAGCCCCTGTCCCACCGGCACAGTTTAGTACACACGGTCCAGTATTGAGCATAACCTGGCACCTACAGCCAAGACTAGTCCCTGTCCCGGCACAGTTAAGTACACAGGCTTATACGTGGCCGCACGCACCTGTCGCACCGCACAGTTTAAGTACAACAGGTCAGACGTGGCCCAGCCTGTCCCCGGCACAGTAAGTACAACCAGGTCAGACGTGGCCCAGCCTGTCCCCCGGCACAGTTAAGTACACACTCCAGTTGCTCAGCTACGATAGGCGCAGTCAGAATACCTTGTTCCCCAGGCTACAGATAGGTACACAGCTACTGCCCGCACTTCTCATGCGCTCAGCAGACGTGGCCCTCTAGACTGTCCCCGCGCACCAGTTATGATACAACGCGCCCACTGATCAGCAACGTGGCCCCCAGCCCTGTCTTTCGCTACTACGACTTTACGAGTACAGCAAGGTCAAGACCGTGGCCCAAGCCCTGTCCCGGCAGAGTCGGTATACACGGGTCAGACGTGGCCAGGAGCCCTGTCCCGGCACAGTCCTAAGTACATAGGCTCTCAGCACGCTGGCCACCCAGAGCCTCCAATGTCCCGGCACAAGCATCATGGTACCTCCTCAGACAGGTCAGCAATGTGGCCGCTTTCAGCCCTGTTCTCGGCACAGCTCGTAACGCGCGACACAGGATCTTCGTCACCGTGGCCCAGCCTAGTCCCGGGCACACGCTATAAGGCTTATCACAAGAGATCCCTATGGCCTGAGACATGTGGCCAAGCCCTGTCCCGGCACAGATAGCCTATACATGGTTCAGTACTCGACGCCACCAGCCCTGTCCCGGCACAGATAGGTTACGTTCTAGACGTTGCGCCCTACAGCCATCCCTGTCCCGCGCCCCAGAGTTAGTACACACAGGGTTCCAAGCAGCGCTGGCCAGTACACCATAGCCCTGATCCCGGCACAGATAGGGATTCACTTGGCCTCACTGACCTCGCGCCATACTCCGCTGTTCCCCCCGAGACAACATGTTACTTCAGGTACATAGCTCTCCAGGTCACCATGTGGCCAGCCCTGTCCGGCACAGATAAGGTCACCGGTCAGACGTGGCCCCAGCCTGTCCGGCACAGTTTAGTCACCAGGTCAGCCGACCTGGGACCTTTCGCCATGTCCTGCACTAGATAGCGTACTCCACAGGCGTCATCTTATAGTTTCGTGGCCCATCCTGCCCTGTCCCTGCACAGGTGACTATGGCTACATCGCGTTTAGGTACGATGCCCAGTCGGTCACCAGCACAGTTAGGTACACAGCGTCTGTCATGTGGGCCAGCCCTTGCTCGCGGACACCAGATAGGTACAAGGTCAGACGTGGCCCCAAGCACTTTGGGGGCCGGCACAGTTCGGGACACAGGTCAGACGTGGCGCCCAGCCTGTCCCGGCACCAGTTTAGTATCACACAGGTAGAGGTTGTTCACACAGAACTCATGTTCCAGGGCTACAGTGTAAGGTAGACAGCATAACATTGGGTCAGTACGTGGTCCAAGCCTGTTCCCGGCCAGTTAGGGGACAGAAAGGTCAGACGTGGGCCCAGCGCCTGTGCACGGCACGATTTTAAATGTTACAACAGGGCTAGTAAACAGGTGGCGTGCACCCTCTGTCCTCCGGCGCAGTTAGGGGATCACACAGGTCAGGTGAAACGTAGGCGCCAACACCAAGCCCGTACTCCGAGAACCAACGCGATAAGGCTACAGGAGGTCAGTAACGTGGCCACTCGCCCTGTCTGCGTGGATAAAAGTTTAGGGAACACAGGTCAGCACTGGCCGCGCAAAGATGGTAAGGCCCTGTCCGCCGTGCTACAGTTAAAGTGTTACCAGGCCTGTATCACTCAGGTCAGCAATCAGGTGGCCATATGACTGACACCCAGCCCTGTCCGCGGCACAGTTTTAGGGGCAAAGGTCAGACGTGGCACAGCTGTCTTCCGGCACATTTAGGGACACAGGGTCAGCACCGTGGCCTAGACACGCACCTGCGTAACTCCTTCAGGCCTAAGTATGGGTATAAGCTAAGTTGTGGAGAACTCACGTGTCATCTAATGAAGGACCACCCAGCCCTCTTCGTATCCGGCACAGAAAGGTAATCGAGGTACAGCTGTCACGAGGGGCCCAGCCCTGTCCCGGCACAGTTAGGAGTTGGAACAGGTAAGCGATAGGCCCAGCCCTGTCCCGGCACAGTTAGGGACACAGGTCAGCAACGATCGGCGCCATGACACTGATACCAACTCGAACACGATTAGGTACAAAGAAGACCAGCGAATCAAGAACAGTGGTCCAGCCCACCGTCAAATCCCGGCACAACGATATAAGGGTGAAGCAATTTCAGGCTCTGACGTCGCCGCGGCAAACAACGCCTCTGTTCCCCGGCGCACCAGATAAGTACACTCTAGGTCAGAACGTGGCCTAGCCCTGTCTTGCCAAGATCATAGGGACACAGGTCCAGACGCTGGCCCAGATAGATACCGGAGATATGAGAGGCACAGGTCGACGTGGCCCCACCCTGTCCCGGCACTAGGTCACAAGTACGAGGAATAAGCAGGTGCAAGAACAACGTGGCACGGTCAGCCCTGTGCGGTTCGAAGCGCTTAGGTAAGGTCAGACGTTCACGTGGCTCAGCCCTGTCCCGGCACAGATAGGTACACAGGTCAGCACGAGGTACGTACTATAGGGGAACGGCTGCCGATGGATGCGGCACAGCAAGGTACAGCTGCCGACAGGAAGATCGCTGTCCCCTGGCTAGTGATAACTGGCTTTAACAATGTGAGAGATCTAGTTACACTGGACTGTGGACTGTTAGACTATCAGTACAGAAGGCTGCAAGCGGCACAATCTAACAGTCAAGCGCAATTGGATCACTCACAGTGTTGAAGCCAGACCCCTGTATCGCCAGCCAGGGGACAGCGATCTTCCTGTCGGCAGCTATACATTCGAGACGGTGTCAGGGCGGTTTCGGCAGAGGTGTGCTCAGTACGTGCAACAACTACCGTACGGGAAATTGTAATTAATGTAAATGTATATTTTGTACGAAATGCTATGCCTTTTTTACACTTGATTCAAGAATATTGCAACTTTGTATCAGTTAAATACTTATTTGATTATGACGAAGATATACAGTTTCAGTGAATACCTGCAGTTGTAGATCAAAAACTCAGTTGGTACATATTTGTTCATCCCGACATTGACTGGGGTCTCAGCATTGACTGGGGGGGGGGGGGTAAAACGCCTCCTGGTTATCTTCGAACAAACGATTGCAGCGAACGCATAAGATGGCATTCGAAAGCACCCAGTAGGGGCAAGAGCTTAGTCTAATAACACTCGAATTTCACCTTTTGGACCATGTCAGGTCAGGGTCAGGTCGATGTCAAAACTAGGAGGTAGGTTTAGTTTTGGGGCCTATACTTAACCTTGAAGGCACTATGATCAACCTAAAAATAACTCTCTCAACAGAAATGAGTACACATCAGCAAGAAGCTAGGCGATATTTTTTGTAAGAGTTTCAAGGTCAACGGTAAGGTCACAATATAAGTCAGAATTACACAAAATATGTATCCTACGAAAGTTACACAACAGATGTTATTTTATGATTATGATTATTTTACTCGCAGAATTGATAATGAGTACATATTGTATCTACCGTAAATTCATGCATATAAAGTGATTGTCAAGCTTTAGGTCAAGATCAGGTAAAAATATAATGAACATTGATAAATATAAATTAAAAGTTATGTCTCTGAAACCAGTTTTTGCTTGAGAAATACAGTACTTTGAATATATATTTTTTGTAACTTGAATAAAGCAAACAAAACGCAGTTTCCACATAAGACGTCATAGTACCCAATACTTAAGATGGCCATAATTAGTAAAAAGTGATTATATCATTTCAAAATTGGTATGGTGTTGCAACCACATATGGGTCTCCGCATATTTCTTGTTTTTCCATATCTTTTGAAATGTTGATTTTTGGCGGTTCATTAAATAATGTGTTTGGGATTTTTGGGGACAAAACCACAATGTTTTTCAAACTTCGAGATGGTCATGTTATATGCCCTTTTGTCATTTTCAAATCTTGGACGTTTTGGATTTGCATTTTACTAAAAGTATGGCAACTTTTGTAGTTTTGTACGATCTGTTAACAGTTAAGCTGATTTTTGCGTCAACTTTGTGGTGTAGAAATGTCACTAAATTAAAAAAAAAAACACTAATTCAAATATATCTCGGGAGATAAACAGCCATACGAAATCGCTTCATCATTTTTGCACAGAAGACGTACGAATCAATGCCACGAGAAGGTAACGTATAATTTTATGTTGATAGCGTTAATAGTTTTTGAGGTATTGCGAAAGTTCATCAGGGCAGCGTTAAATGCCCCCCCCGGCCCTCCCCCAGTTCAATGCCGGATTAGTGATCCATATTTTACAACTTAAAGGGATTATACGGGTTTTCCGTCCTGAAGGAATGCGACTCTTTTTGCAGTTGTAATGTGGCTTAAACACGTTTTAATTAAGACATTGAGAGTGACCGTCGTTGCTCCATACTTAAATCCATTATTTCAGCAATTACAAGCGTTTTAAAACTTTTGACTTTTCAAGACTGTATCTGATAACGAGTACTTGATCGGGATTACTGTCCACCACTTTTTAATATCTCTATCCTTGGGCGGCGCTTGGCCCGGGCGTAGGTAGAGACGGGGCTGTCTATACCTCAGCAGTACTGCAAAAAGTACGCGGGTGGCATCACCAGAGCACTTTGAAACGTCCTTACGTAAAGAAGATGCATTTTATACAGAAAAAAAAATGTGGTAACCGTGGGCCTTCTACTCCACCTTTATAAGTAAGCGTTTTACTATGTAACTCAAATTATTTGGGAAAACCGCATAATCCCTTTAATAAGAGGAAATGTTAATAATACCGACTGTCTAGCGTCCTTGAGTCCAGCTACGCAATTCCACAGTTATATGCATCCCGAAATAGACGATCAGTGTATCAGGACCATTAAAGAAGATTTAGGAGCGAAGTTAAAGTGCTTTTGCTAGTGATCCCTTCAAGGTCAGGTTTGAACAGTCAGCTTTACTGACAACTGGTGTGTTTGACTGCTTACGTCACTAGACCAAGCCAAAATGGTGACAGTTGTGGCAAATCACGGGGCTGTAAATTGTCTTCCGCATATTTCTGGAAACAAATATGTATTAGCAGAGGTGTCGCGCGGGGGCAGCAGGGGCCCGGCCCCCTACTCTAAAAAAGTGGGCTACCCCGCTACAAACGCGATCCAAATCTTAAGGCATTTAGGTTAAGAATCTACATTATTTGTAAAATACTTTTGTCATTGCTCTAAAAGATGCGGGGCATAATTTTTTGGACGACACAAATTGGATACATCTATGATTTAGCTTTGTAGAACAGAAAGAAAGATCACAGAATGTCACATCCCGGGTGTGTCCTTTATTCTGCTGACTTTCTTTTGTTTTGTATTTGAAGCATTTGGGAAAAGTGTGTAAGGCAAGGCACGTAGCCAAGAAGGGGCGACGGAGGCTGCAACCCCTTCCCCTGGAGGCCGGCGGCGAAAAGGGCCGACGAGACCGGCGAAGCGTGGTATCATGGGCTCTTGAGAGTCGGAAGACCACGTGTTTTGTGGTATTCAAGATAGTTTGAAGCACTTCAAGGCCCTTTAGAGGACCGTCAGGGCCCTCTCTGAAAGACCCAGAGGGACCCTTGGACGTTTTAAAAGAACCCTGTTCATTCAGAGGGGCCCCTGACAATCCATAAGGCCCCTGAGCGGGTCAGATGCCCCTGAACACATCGAATAGGACACCTAGCCAGCACAGAGGGCCCTGGGCAGGTAATAAGGGGCGCCCTGGGCAGTCGAAGGGGCCCCTGAGCATGTCGGTATGGCGAAAAAGAAGCCAGCACAGTCCCTTACCGGGTTGAAAGGGCCCATGAACAGGCTGGAAGGCCCCTAGCCAGACCAGAGGTCCCTATTAAGTTCAAAGGGCTCATGTGTTGGTTAGAGGAGCTACTGATCAGACCAAAAGGGCCCCTGGGTGGGTCAGAAGGGCCCATTAACATCCTAAATGGGTCTCTCGCCAGTATGAAGGGAGCAGACTTTTCCATCCGTTCTACTGGCTCTTTCAACGCTCGGGAATGGACCCTTTCAACGCTCAGGAATGGGCCCTTGCCCTTTTCAACGCTCGGGAATGGGCCCTTTCGAGGCGCCCCCTCCCTGGGCGAAATCATGGCTACGTGCCTGGTTCACGGGATTCTCTGAGGGTCCTGAGGGTCCTGAGGGTCCTGATCCAATCCAGTTCATCAAAAGTTGAAGAAAAGGGCCAAAAAGTAGCCGACCCGTAGAGTTTTTTTCATTACATTTTTTTGGGAAGGACCTTTCAATGCCTGGAAGGGCCTTTTGAGCCGCTCCCCTCTTGACCCCCCTGGACGAAATCCTGTCAACGTGCCTGGTGTGAAGATAGCAAAATATTCACCTTGCCATTCAGCGACAAATTCGTGGACCCCTTAGAATCATCTAATGATCTACAACATATACAGACATCAAGAACAGAGCACGTAGATCAACATGGTGAAATCCGTTTCAACCTGCATATGATGGTTTGGCCTCTAGACGCCAAATTAGTTCGTTAGCGACAGATTGAGATTTGGAGGACCCCTTAGATATCCATGAAAATCGGTGTCCAAATAGCGTGTTGGGTGTAAATTAGCATGGTGAAATCTGTTTCGCCCTACATCTGATAGTTGGGCGTCTAGACGCCAATAGAGTTAGCCAGCGACAGATTCAATATTTGACGAACCTTCGATTTAAATGAAAATCGGTGTCCAGATGGAGTTTTAAGCGTAGATAAGCATTATGAGAAATGTTTCATCTTACATGTTACAGTGTGGCGTCTAAACGCCAATAGAGTTCGCCAGTGACAGACTCGAGATTTGACGGCCCTTAGATTTCCATGAAAAGCAGTGTCCACGTAGAGTCTCAAACGTAAATTAACATGGTTAAATCGGTTGCACCCTACATATGACAGTTTGGCGTCTAGCAGCCAATAAACTTCGCCAGCGACAGATTGACTGGAAAATATGGACTTATGGGTCCACCCCTCCCCCCTCCACTCAAAATTTCGTGGCGACGTGTCTCATGCCTGTGTCGTAGTGATAAAAATAGGATTCATACGTAGTACCAATTTATTTGATGAGTTTTGTGGCATCGGGTTCCCAGCTTATTTCCTATTAATTCCCCTCGGATTCATTTTTCCTGAATAGTTGCCTTAATTTAGAAGTCGCTTGCAACCCCCTGACATTTTTCAGATTCCTGTGGCATTGGCCTTAAATATATGTGTTGAAAGTGTTTTTTTTCGCAATTGATGTACACGAGTGTGCTAACTAAATGGATTTCATTTAAATAGACCAGGCTCATAGCCAACTTCAAATTAATGGGACAGCCACTGAGCAGGCCTGGAACGAGATTCTATCGCACGCAAACCAGTCACGATACGATAGCCACAATAAAACAATGAAAAATGTCTTGGATCGCTGTGATATTAATACTATGCTGCACGCTTTCCAGCATCATTAAAATCATGTATAACAAAAGAGGTCAGCACTTCTTCAATCCCAATACACACAACCCTGCGCTTCTTTTGTTTGCGGGGTTCGATTGACGGGCAGCGCCGTGCGTGCCTCTCTCGGCTTAGTTCCGGTTCCTGGCCGCCCAGACGGCGCCGGACACGCGAACGTCCGCCGTAGACGCTCCGGTGCAGTGGTGAACGGTGTTTTTCAGCGACGGTGTCCGGCTGGTGGAGGGTGGGACAGTGGTGGTCATCAGACCCCGAGGTCCCTCCCGACGGGATGGCTGCTGGTGGAGGGTGGGACGGTGGTGGTCATCAGACCCCGAGGTCCCTCCCGGCGGGATGGCTGGACAATGTGGCACGCTGGACCTCGCCCAATCGAACGGTGACGGCCGGGCGCATCACACACTGGTCACACACAGCTCACTCACGTGGCCACGCGGGAGGTTTATAACCCCGGATAGCGATGTTCGACACCAATGGTAGACACTGCAGATAGCATAAGTAAAGCTACCTTTGGCACAATACTTAATTTCCGTGGTATGTTTCCATATAATGGTATAGATGGTCTTGCATGGCAGCGATTTCGACATGATGTTGCTAGTTTGTCAGACACGGATCCGGAATTCTTCCCAGGAGGGGGCTCGGTAATGGGCGCGATGTTTATGGCCGGTAAAATGTGTGGGTACAAGCATCTTTTATCGTTACTTAAAAATATTCCGTCTTCTTGGTAACGACTAGAGTGATTACGTTGCACCAATTTTATGAACATTTGACTACTTTTGGTTGAGCACATTGGTCTTAAGAGGAGGGCGTCCGCCCCAGCACCACCCCCTAGAATTGCACCTGATTGTATTGCGAAAGACATTTGGAATAAATGCACAACCCCTCCATCCCCCAGTCCCCAGACACTTCCCTATTTGTTACAAATTAGAACAGCTTCCATTATTAATAAAAAAACAGAAGAAAGAACGCCCTCCCAGTCCGACTGAGGGCCTTCTTAGGCCTAACAAGGGTCCTATAAGCAAGAAGGCGTTCTTTTAACAGCCTAGGGCCATCTCAAACCTATCAATGTAGGCACTGCGGTGGAAGATGCCTTGGAGATATACTGCGCTGCCAAGCACAGATGTACTGCGGGACAGTCTATCAATACATTGTCTACCGTCTAGCGTCTACTCTGTGTCTATGCCTATGCAATTTCGGTAGTTCAGTAGATGTCTGCTAGGGAAATACTCAGGATTTACCTATTTGATTGTATTACAGTCATAATATTGCAGGAAGTCTATCAATCACAGGTTTACTGCAATCCGTGCAAATTACGCATTTCTTGTAGCTTCCATATTATTGGTAGATGTTGTTTAAAATTAACACATTCTTTTCATGAGCTATGAATATTTTTGGTGCATATCACAGCAATGCAATAATATTGCATTGTTGTTTATCATAGACTAAATTTGGTACCTAGTTACTCTGTCATAAAGTTTGAACATAGACATGTGCCACATTTGACCAGGCACGTAGCCAACATTTTCATCATGGGGGGGGTGGCGTCAGTGGTAAAAAGAATCATAGCGTATTCTCGCTTCCTCAGCCATAATGTTGTTGACCGGGGGAAGGTTAGGGTCGGATTATCAGAGAATCCCATTCTATATAGAGTAAATTTATTTTGCTCAGGAGCGGGGCTTATGACCCCCGAGACCCCCCCCCCCTACCCACCCACCCACCCTTGGCTATGTCCCTGCATTTGGCCTCGCTAAATCAGAGCATCATTTTTTTTAATGATTTTCAGCTTGAACCACATCAACAAATTACCCAGGAAATATTCTCTTAGAAATACTAAAAGTACGTTTTATGCTGCTTTCA
Source organism: Semibalanus balanoides (assembly GCA_014673585.1). Classification (NCBI taxonomy): domain Eukaryota; kingdom Metazoa; phylum Arthropoda; class Thecostraca; order Balanomorpha; family Balanidae; genus Semibalanus; species Semibalanus balanoides. The sequence goes on from VOPJ01014391.1 coordinate 93,488, forward strand.
TCTTCAAGGCAGCTGAGTGTAATGTAGTTTGGATTAGTTTAATAGGATGTTTTTTTCACAATCCTGATGTTAGACCTGGTTTAGGAAATTTAGCATTACTTGTAAATGAATACAATACAAACATTTCTTCCACCACTACAATTATTAGCTGTTTTCACGAAGGATTTATTTTGATCTGGCAGTACCCGGTAGTACCCGGTAATATTTCGTACGTCTTGGGTAATTGAGTCTAGGAACACGGCATTTCCCATATATTTTTGGTATCAATTGAAACTTTATAAATTTATGTATAACTACCCAGCTAACAATTTGACGTTGTCGCTACGTTGTGACAAGGTTGCAACACAGCTACACAACGTTGATGGAATAGTGTAATTTTGTAACTCCCAGAAAGCGGTTGTCAATAACTTTACCTTGTGACGCTCACATACGTTGAAACAAACGTTGCTACAACTTAACTTTTTGACAAGCATAGCTAACGTGACTTACGTGGTTGATCATCGTATCTTAGTAAGATGGGAATATGCTCTATTAGATAATGTACCACAGTTGCGAGCTGTCCTCCAAATTACTAAAAACAACAGTTGTGACATCGTACGATGGCATACGTTGCTGTAACGCTTAAAGCGACGTTTAATGCAACTTTTTCTTCCTCAACATTCACCTGATGTTGTCGCATACGTTGTTAAAACGTAAAATTCCAACTTGATTTTTCACAACGTTGTTACAACGGTATCTGTTACCTGGGTATTTGCTCTTACAATGCGAAATTTCCCGTTAGTTTTCTTTGCATAATCAAATTCATAAACACATATTACCGGTAATATTTGTTCGTGAATTTGATTAGTCAAAGAAAACTAACGTGAAATTTCGCATTGTAAGAGCAGTATATGAATTCATAAAATTTCAATTGATACCACAAAAATATGGGAAAAGCCGTTTTCCTAGACTCAGTTACCCAAAACGCACGAAATATTACTAGGTACTACCGGGTACTACCGGGCAAAAATAAATCCTTCGTGAAAACGGCTATTATTCATTTTAGCAGATATGTCGCTTTTGTCATTCACTGACTCACACCTGCGAATGAATAATTGTTTGAAGGCGCGCAACCCCAGTTCATACCATTTTTTCGAAGAAGTCTTGCCCTTGCAGCCGGTTTTCTCTCCATGGTCTTCCTCCTGGGCCTGCCTTCCCGAAATCGTCCATTACACTGCTAGACGGCTCTGTAACAGAGGCGTGGACTGCATGGAAACTACCGCAACGGATTACCGGCATCGGGCGTGAAAGCTGCCCCATATATTTACAATAGTCACGTCACTGGGTCTATACTCTCTACTATCTAAAGCAAAGCAACAATTATTAAAATGACATTATTTAAACAGTGTAATTAGAGTTTAATTGGATATTGATACAAAATATTCTTAATGCAATCGCGTCTGTTTTCAAGCTCAATTCGGCATATCTCATTTAAACCGACAGCAGACATGACTGTTTGACATACATATATGCATCTCACATAAACGTAACACACTCCCGCGTCAAAGGGCATTACAAATCGACAGTACACGGTGCACTGGCTATTTGTAATGTCCTTTGCCGTGGGATTGTGTTACGCCGATGTGAGATACATATATGCCAAACAGTATGTCTTCTGCCGTTTTGAAATGAGAAATGCCGAATTGAGCTGAACAGACGCCGATTCGCATTAAGAAAACGTGTATTATAACTAACGCAAGTCATAGCTAACAATAGGTAACTGCTTTTCTTACAACAACATGTTCAGTGTTTTGACATCAGCATTTCCATTGAAAGGCATAGGGAACATTAGCACACCTAGCATTAGCAGCCGGCACCATGATGTCACAAATCTGGATCGGCTTTGCATTTGGTAAAGCTGCAAGAACAGGCGGCCATGCCAACTTAGCTATATGTCGTGACCACGGATGATTGTGTGTTTTATTAACATCACCATAAGTCTTACATAAAAAAGATGTGATGCATAGCATATCATTGAATGGTAGGCCTAAGGCGATAGGTACTAATATAATATTTTCCAATATGAGTAGATTATCTACAGTCTCCAATTACATGCCAGTAAAAGTGTGCAGCCAAGCCGTTGATTTTTGACGGCTGCAACTAACTCCTACATCTTCATGAACGTCCAGAGTTTGAAGAAGAACGATTGATGACTAATATGAGCTCGTGCCACATCAATCTCCATTTACTGCAGTAGAGGATGCCTTGGAGTTATACTGTGCTGTCAATCACAGATATACTGCGGTGCAGTCTATCAATACACTGTCCATATATTGCAATATTATTAGGTAGTTAAAGAGACACTACCTCTTCCAAATATATTGCAATATTATTAGGTAGTTAAAGAGACACTACCTCTTCCAAATGTATTGCAATATTATTAGGACACTACCTCTTCTTAAAGAGACACTACCTCTTCCAAAGGTATTGCAATATTATTAGGTAGTTAAAGAGACACTACCTCTTCCAAATGATATTGCAAAAACAGGCTTAAACAAGTTCTAAGGACTACTTATAGTTTTTCATCGTCATCAAAGGCTTACCAAAGCAGCGCTAATACAGAAGAAAAAACAAATCATTTTTCATAAGAATCGAAGAACTATTCGCGATATCTACTCACCAGATTCATGGCAGCGATTGAGCACCATATTCAGCGCAGTTGAGACATTTACCTCTTGCGTTGTTTACACAAGTGAGATGGGAGCCTGTGCCTGTGCCACAAGTGAGCCTGTGCAGAGAATACCTGAATACTTACTAAGTTGATGTTGTCCACTACACAGTTACTGTTGGCTAAATACTAGTTCAGTACTTATATTCAGGAGTGATGCTAGGGGAGTGGCAGAGGAAACGCGTGCCCCCCCCCCCCATGGGACCGACTTTAATGCTAAAAATATGTCGGTGACGTTCCTTTTTGCGACTTTTTATGGACTCTGCAAAATAAAGTGGCCTAAATACGGGGTAAATTTGTCACTAAAAAGGCCGACTTGCACACTAAAAAGTTATCGGCGACGTCCCTTTTCGCGACTTTTGAGGGTCTCTGCAAAATATGGTGGCATAAATACGGGGTGAATTTTTGACACCATTTTGTTCAGGGACCCTGGGGATGCCGTGCCCCACCTCCTTGTCGAAGGTCTGGCTGCGCCCCTGCTTATATTTGCCGCGGTTCACCGGTCCCATGAGGCAAAAAAACAGGTGTAAACAATGTAAGCAATCCGATATTAAAAACTCGGTCGGAAAAAACGTCATCAATGGTGGGAAATCAAAATCCGTTCGGAAAAGTCCAAATCTCCTCGGAATTTATTTTTCCCTTCGGAATTTATCTTTGTGAAGCCTCATTATATATTGAGCTTTAGCCAGGCATAATAAGACATGAAATGTTTTCTGACGTTATAAAGTTCGACAAAATGCTGAAGCAAAAATATTATCATTTACAATTGCTGCACAACGCTGCAATCAATTTATTTTGGTTCGTAGTGCCGTAGTGGTAAGCGGTCTCGTCAAGGTCATTGGCTGGAAGAAAACTGAGCTTTGAACCATGATATTGCGCGACTGGGCGCGAATAAAAAATTGTGTTAATCAAATCCCATTGCTTAACATATCAAATTTAACATAAAACAAAACAGACAGTGTCCCTTTAAGAAGCTGCCTGTTGTGGAAACATTCATGATGTACCGCATTTGATTTTATTGCAGTCATAATATTATTGAAAGTATATCAATTGTAGATGTACTGCAGTGCAGCTCTGTTCTCCTGTATTTAAGTGGAGATATAAGCTGTAATGTCAAAAGACTCTGTGAAAATAGCTCATCATTTGCTTACGTCAATTGAGGTTATCAGCAGTGTACGATGTACATTGTACAACGTAGTTAAACAAATATATATATATATATTTATTATATATTATATAATATATATATATATAAGTATATATATAATATCTTGAATATCCTTATATGTAAGAAGGTGTGATGCTCCAAAATAATGACTCCGTCGTTGGGCAGAAGGTGACATGAAGGGTCGATTCTGCTAGAACTTGTCCACATTAATATAAACGAAATCGTTTAACTCACCCACCTGCATAGCTAGAGCGACATACACGAACCACACACGGATTGCTATCAGATAACAGACTGCCACCAACCGTAGCGTGTGGCGGCTGTTGACTGCGCCATCCTGTGTCGCTGACTGTCTGTGGCGGTCCGCAGACGATCCGCAGACTGTCCGGGGCGGTCCGCAGACGATCCGCTGACTGTCCGGGGCGGTCCGCAGACGATCCGCAGACTGTCCGGGGCGGTCCGCAGACGATCCGCAGACTGTCCGGGGCGGTCCGCAGACGATTCGCAGACTGTCCGGGGCGGTCCGCAGACGATCCGCAGACTGTCTGGGGCGGTCCGCAAACGATCCGCTGACTGCTGACTGGGGCCGCCACGCCGGCCGGAAGACTGCGGGGCTGTGGGCCGCTTCAGAGGCAGTCCCGACTGACACCGCCTCGGGCAGTCTCGCCTCCGACACGCCAGGCGGCGCTGCCTGGCGTCATAGCCCCAGGCGGGGATGGAGGGGGGTGGGGGGTCTGTCTATGGACGACAGGTGGGGATGCAGGAAGGCTGTCTGTGTGTCGACTGCAAACCGTGCGGCTGTCTGTTTCTCTAGTCCAGGTTGCAATATTCCTATTATTTGGTTGCTGCAAATATCATGTTTATCACACATGGTTACTCAAATATCTCAGGTTGAGCTCGTCTTCTCAAATGTGTTCGCCGGCTCTATTTAGTCTATGCTTGGTTCTATATGTAATAATGCTTCTCTAAGACACTTTTGGACCAGTCTCGACTTAAGGCTTTGCAGGTTGTCCTGCAGGCGTCAGAAGAATGCGTGTTCCGCGGTTCTGGTCAACCCTGCAAGTCAACCCAACTCAGTCAACCCTGCAATCCCGCTGCCTGCGGCAGATGCTGACCTGTTGAGAGGTCAACTGGCGGCGACCTACTGAAGTGGATTCATTTGTCGCAACGAACGACAGTATTATGAGGGCGATATTTGCATGAAGCAGCCTGTATGAGACAAAGATACTACATCGTTTTTTAGACCTAACTCGTAAATATGACGGAAGTATAAAATCGAGTGTCATCTGTTGACTGAACACTGCACCCTATTACATCACCTTGTCCTGCGTTTATGTAATAAATCGTGATAAATGTTATTATATTTCAGCACATCAACATTGTTCGTTACATACTATAATATCACAATATGAGCTCTGGTATTTGATATCTGGTTCATTGTTGTAGAACAGGTGACAATTCGCGTTGTCAACCAAAGCATGACACAATAACATTCGAGGTAAATATATTTGCAAACATTTCTCACGTTTTTCTTTCAAATGCATACATACATAGCACATCATCTTGTACATTTTTCTGTATAACTTATACAGCTGATATGCCTTATGCTGTTATTGAGTTAATTTTTCATCCATGAGGATGTCAAACAAAATGAATCGCATCTAGATATCTGTTTACTGAGGCTAAGTTAATGATTTTTCTGACCGGGTCGTCTTCTGTTCTGCTTTCAAGTCTTGAGCTTCTCTAGAAAAATAGCGATCATCACCCAATGAGGCCATTGTTCTGAAAAACAACAACAACAACGAACCATCAACTCAATAGGAAATATATAAATATCATTGTTCAGACGGAGTGAGTGAGACCGCGAAGCGGTCTCACGAACGTAGTCTTACAGATGGGCCAAAATCCGTTCTTTCCATTCTTGGTGCTTCGCTTGCACTTGATGTGATTTAGATGCGTGGGTTTAAGGATAACTTGTTTCAATGCAACTGATTATGCAAAAGTATACCACTGATAATTGTATACATATAAATAGACACATGGTATAAGGCTACGTGAAAAAATATTTGACACATTAACAGATAACTGTCATCATCCATAAATAAACACAAAATCATACCAGCTGAATGATAAGCACGTGCTTTGACTTCGGATTCACCTTCACAGGTGAGAATTCCGAAATAAAAATAAGTAATTGCCAACAGAAGGTGCAGGTAAGCTGTTATTTTACTATTGCATTACAAACAAAATTGCTTTTTGCCTATCAGTTGCCGGACACAAATAAAATAACTCGCTCCGTCTGCTTCATGCCATGCATGCTTTAATAGTTATGAGCAATATTTCAGCTATGTTAATTAAGTCAGATTCATTGTTTTGGTGCGGACCAGACGAGCTGTCGCTAGACCGCTCATAAGAAATGGTATATTTTGTTTTTGAGTGAAAGTGAGTGCTTGGTTGTATCCACTATTTACTGAATCCTCGTGCGTGGGATGGATAGTCTGCCTCACCAAATCGACCTGGCTATTCGGTAAGAATTGATCTACAATAAGTATCTGCTTCCTGTGCAAATGTTAAATGTATACAAATTGCAATGCAAGCTGCGAGTCATAGAATACAATCAAAGGACCTCGTTGTATGCGGAGAATGTGAAAAATATTTTCGTTGATTTAATAAATGTAATAAAGGTACTTTCCGCCCCCTGAAGCTCAGATAGGAAGAGTGCTAGGCTTTTATTCACCCGGTGAGGCAGGTCGGGTTCGAGTATAGCCTCTTCGCTCGCTATTTACTCCTGACTGGGATAGGATATATCATGTTCATCACACATGGTTACCGCAAATGAAACTTTACCATATGGCCACACTGTGCACCTTGAAAAAAGCAAAGTTCATGTTAGGTAACGGCAGGGGTGGTAAAAAGTGCCAACTTGCTGGATAAAGTTGGCGCCGAAATATGACCTCCAAGAGCTTGCTCCGGGACCGAAAATGTCAAAATTGTCAGTTTGGATTGGTATGTGCAGTCATCAATTATGTTCAGAGTAATGCATAATCGTCAAGTTAGGCCGAATTAAATTAGTAAAGATGATACAAAGGGACGTTTCCGGCACATGGTGCCCCTACGGCTGTTTAACTGGATCCGCCTATATGCAATATATTACATTTAAATAATTTCCAGCAACAAAGCCCACATGTGACGTTCCTATCGTCCGAAAACATTCAGGAACGCACATATTTTGTATAAGAAATCACCCATTTTTTATCCCTGTAGTACGCCATTATTTTTCATTTTTGGTGATTTTCCCCATCCCTTTCCATATATTGAGAGCAAAGACATCTGAAGCTCGAAAACTGTTTCGTGCAAGAAAATCGGTCTAATCACATGCCGCAAAGAACCTTTAAATACACACAAAAAATGTTCATATTTGTTGCCTTGCCCTATTTTTTCAAAAAAAAAATATATTTCAGTGTCCAAAAAGATAGATTTTGCCACAACAAAATCGAAGAATGTTCGTGTCCCATCCACAAATACGAGCGGTATCGAGAGATACTCTGGAGGGAAAAAATCTGCCTCCCCCGAAGGTTAACGTAATCTAGGTTGGCGGTTTTAGCTGGCCCCCGCCCGGGGTCGGCCCGCCCACTCCCAATGCATATCATAAGGGGAACCGCCGCACGGCCCTATCAATTTTACCAGCCGGCCCCGCGGATGCAACCTAGCCGGTCCACCCCGGTAATTTTTCGCGACGCCGCTTCCTGGACCGTTACGGTCTATGGTCTTGAAACTTTCGGAACTTTCCTACGAATTGAATGACGCGTGTTTGTGTCAAATTTTGAAAAACATCGGTGCCATCAAGAGGCGGCCCAGGCTCATCGTTTTGGGGAGGTCTTACGAATGCAGTTCGTGCGCGCATAACGCCCTTCGTAGTTGGTGGTGGAATAAAAGCGTCAAAACTAATGTCACTGCTATATAACATCATACATACTTGGATTATACCTTTTGGGCGGCAGAGGCGCACGTCAAGGGACAATAAAAATGGGAGGCGACATCTCGGTCAGATTAGGCTCTAAATTGAAATTAGTCAAGATGATAAAAGGCGTTTTCACACATGGTTGCCCTCAACGTTGTTTTACCTGGACCCACTATACCCAATATAATTGCCTTTAACGAAATTAAGCAACAAAGCCCACATGTGACGTTCCTATCGTCCCAAACATTCACGAACAGCACATATTTGTTATCAGAAAATCCCCTCCATTTTGTATCCCTGAGTACGCATATGATTTTTCATTTTTGTGATTTTTCCTTAAATATATTGAAGAGCATGACGTTGGAAGCTCGAAAACGTTTAATATGTCGAATTACATGTCCGCGATGACCATTCAAAAAACACCCCAATTTTGCATATTTATTGCCCCCTGCCCTCTATTTTTGAACAAAAAAGAATTTGCAGGGTCCAAAAAAGCGATTTTACCACAACATCTCCGGAAATCGAAAAAAAATTGAATGTTCGCACCCATCCAAAATCGTCTCGAGCGGGTCTCGAGATCTCTGGTGGGCAGAATCTGCCTCCCCTGCAGGTTAAACGTAATTTCAGCCGCCCGCCAGGGCACGTAGGGTTAAAAAACCGTCTTGACAATAAGACACACGAATGGTTAAACTGTTATTGTGGCTATATTTTTTTAGGTAAAAAAGTTGATTTGCGAAAATCATTTTGGTAACATATTTATTTTACGTACCTTTGATGACCTCTATATCCTAAACTATTGACCTGATCTCAATTGAGGACCATTGCCATTTACAAATTAAACAAGCTCTCAATTTTTCTTCCTATTTGCTCCTAACTAGCATGGTTCCAGAGATATATTGGGGTCTCTGGAGCAAGGTCCTAAAACTGGGAAATTTTATCTTTGATGACCTCTGGTGACCACAATTTTGACCTGAGCAGAACAATCAAAACAAATTGTTTCGAAATTATTTATGACGACCTATCGATCACTGTTTTGGTTTTGGTCTACGTCTCATAGAAGCCAGGTTAGAAGGGGGTTGAAACACCCCTCAGTAGGACGTGGAAAATCCCAAGGCCCATTGTCCCGCGGTTTAACTAACTCTAAACCAACTTCTTAGGTCGTTTTTGATTCACCAGTGATTTTTCGTCGATACTTGTCACTTGGGGGCCAATTTTCCAATGCCAGATTTGGTTGGCGCCACCTAAGGCGTTTTTACCACCCCTGGGTAACGGGTTACACCCTGAGCTTGAAATGCTTGTCATCGTTCTCCAAATGTAATAGAGCTTGGAGGCTACATGCTGCTCCTTAGCACGTGATTTAGATAAAAGCACTGCATAGTTTGCCACCTGGAAAACTGTGACAGCTTGTTGTCGCGGTGTGTCACACAAGTGTTCAAATGTTTACGGTGGCTGCCAACTTGTATGTTACAAACGATTGTATGTAGAAAGCCTTTCATTAAATAATATTACAAACTTAATTAAAAGAACAAAGAATATTTACCGAGGTAAAATACACACTAAGTAGACATGGAAAAGGAAACTGACAAAGAACGAAAGGTTGAAAGGAACTTCCTCCTTCCCAAAAACTTTCATGAAAAGGCAATGGAATTGGACGGAAAGGTCTTGCAAGAAAACAAGTACCTTGACACATATTACGATACAAGTGATTTCAAGCTAACCTTGGCAAACTACTGGTTGAGATCACGGGCTGATGTGTTTGAGCTGAAGTATCCTACGGGAGGAGCGGATAGCGACTATGCCAGCCAGTATCAAGAGACAAAAGATGAGGAAACAATCATCAAACAGCTCTGTCATCTGCTAGATTTGAAGAAAGAGAATGTACCGAGCGTCAAAGAGCTATCAACACAGGATTTGGAGACATTTGCGTCTATTGAGACCCTGCGGAAAGTGTATGAACTTGATGGCTGCACAATATCCGTTGATATCGCTGATTTTGGACTAGATTTGGGAGTCATATCTGTGCCTCAAGGCAAAGATGAAACAATAATGCAAGCTACTAGCAAGATAAGCGTTGTAGCAAATAAGTTAGGCTGCACTTCCTTTGCTGATCTGGATATGAATAGTCTGGTAAAGGATAGCCTTCCTCAACTTCCACTCGATGATTCACTTCCTATAGATGATGAAGCATCTGTCGGGGATGCTGCACTTGAGGACTTAGCAAAACAAGAAAAAAACGTGGACGTTCAAGAATGAGTTTCGTCACCTGAGAAGACATATACGTGTGGCAAAGTTTTTTCCGTCTTAGGAATCAGAAATGGAGCAGAGTCGATTGACACGGTTCAACAGGACTTCAGAAGTCATGACCACTCAAGGTATCTGCATTATTCAGCGCATATTACATCTTCCTGGGATGCAGTTAGCTAAGATCTAGCAAGGTATTAATGCTTAATCAAATGAAGGAAATAGAAATCGACGTAAAAGAAGAATGAAGTAGAAGAGCAACACTTGTGTCATTTTGTTCGTGAAAAAACAGTGAAGGATATTCAGACGTATTTGATCGCAGCGCAGTGATCGAAAAACGTTAAGTGAGCAATGAAATGGATCATTTAAATAATACTTACATTTAGTATTCGCACTGGAATTCTGCTCAGAGATACAGCAAAGTTTGTTTCTGCTTCTTCTATGCTGGCTCGGTCGGAACGGTCTCTAACACGCCGCAGAGTACGAATTTGTCTTGAGAAATCTACATGGGAGAGAGTCATTTGTTAGATTATTCATGACACGCTGTGAACGGCTCAGAGTATAATATAATTTAATGATTATGTCAACAATACCGTTGTTTGTTATTGTCATCTCCTAATAGCTCATTAACAAAGTTCACGGTAACAGATTGCAAGATACAGGCTACATCCAATGTAGCAATATTTGTTTCAATCGACCTTGTGATCAAATCGCCACAAATAGACATTCTTACCATATTAACAACTACACGAAGCTATCACGACTAATTCCGCAAATTGGGTTTTCTATGTTTTTAAGGCCTAAAATTCGTTTAAAAGTGCTGTCAGTAATTTTAAATCAGCGATATTTTATTTGTAAAGCAACACAACTAAACGGTAAAAACGTTGTTGTGATGCAATATTGAGGAAGGTACTGCATGTCGTTAGAAGACAATTGTATTTTTCATCTCTGATTTGTAATATCACCTAATTTCAATGAATATGTCATAAGGTGATGAATGTCATCATGACATGCCCGAAACAGAGCGAAAATGATGTTGAAAAAATGATCTTAACGGCTTGTGTCCATGATCATACCAGTTTCGGAAAATATGTCCGTTGAGTTTCTGACGCTGTTACGGAAGCCGATATCCCTTGCTGTGTCGGTGATTGTCCGCCTACTGTCGGCCCTCAACTGCAACGTCGAGCCGTCTCCATCTGTAGTAGGTCACATGTTGACAGTCAGAGCAGCCCTTTGCATCTGTAGTTCACAAATCATAGACAACGAGATTATCCTCATTGATGGATAGGTCACAACTAGCAAAGGTCACAACAATGAGAGCTGCGGAAATGTCCACCATGTATGTTTTGAAATCAATTCAATCATGTTGCAGGAATTATAATTAATGCACACACTGCGGGAGTTCATGGGAGGGAGTTGACGTGATAACTGATGCCACTTCGTTTGCCTGGCATCACCATCCACAGATGACAGAGCACACCGTTGCCTTCTCTCAGAACTCACCGAAGCTGACCCTGACCTCCACGCCTCGCGCCTGTGACTCCGTGTCCGTGTTGAGCACCTCTGTCTGCCGGGTTCGCTGCAGCAGGCGGCTGGTGGAGTTACCGGCCGACCCCGGGGGACCGTCCTCCACCCGCCGGGTCTCGTTCCGCGCCAGGGACGTGGCGTTTGTGACGCGCAGTTGGCCCTCCGTCCGCGTCACGTTGCTGGTCAGGGACACGTCGAGAACAGGATCTGTGACAGACAGGGACAGTCAACAGGACGGTCAACATCAGGCGACCTTTCTTTATGAGTATGTGTCCTAGTTAGCATAGCAGCGTGAAAGCAAAAGACGAGATATAAAAGTTTAGACGCCAGAAGGTCGTAACGCTTAGCGAGTGTTTTCTATCGGAAATATAGGAATACAAAATGGCCCTTTTGATCAACAAGCGAGGTGTCAATAAATGTGAAAAAGGATATATAACGAAACAAATACTAAAATACTGATTAAAAAATATAATGTCATGTTATAAAATACATATAATCATGGGAATCACAATCAACTACAGCAAAATAATAATGGATGAATACATAAATAAAATGAAAACAAAATAAAACTCAATATGTACTAATTTGTCATGCTGCTGAGCGGTGAACATCCAAAAGAGAATTTGAACTCTGATGACATCGTCATTATTTAGGACAACATCGACTTTCGAAGCCCTTCTCTCCACTATCAAATGCCTTCAAGCAACGCCTTTCTCTGAAGCAAGACAATATATATCGCACTTTTCACAAAAACGTGTTTAATGCACAGTGGGCGATGTTGAAATACAAATAAGTCCCCGTCATCTTGCTACAAGTGGCAATGACCTGAACTCCCCTCGTCAGCCCCTACCCCTCCTCTCTGTTGGGTCAACATAGTGACCCAATGGCGGATCCAGGGGGAGGGGAAACCAGGCCATGGCCCCCAAAGTCCTCGAAGGGGGCCAACATATCTTTTGCCCCCAAACGTTAACAATTTATCGTAAAAATTGCCTTTGCAGTAATCAAAATCCAGCTATTACCTGGATTTGGAAAAACGGAAAAATTGCGAGCGCTTTTCGGCATGACACAAGTTTTGTTATTGCTTATACAAATTTGGAAAACGAAATCGATGAAGTGTCTGACAGAGGCTTTCCTTGGCAGTTATTGCATGCCCAGGGCCCACTGACATTCCCTTCATACAAAACTTTTAGGCGGTTAGCTAGTCTGTCGAGCTCCGAAAAAGGCGACGCAAAGACATTTTTTATATTTTTTAGGTCAAATACCAAAATAAGGTGACCGGCCCAAATCAGGGGAGAAAAATGTGGGCACCTTTTTACCAAAAAAACGTTTGCCCCCCCCAAAAAAAGACGGCTGGGTCCGCCAGTGAAGTGACCTCACCTGACCCGCGGTTGGACAGCTCTCGGTCAAACAGACGTGCCGCGCTTCCTGTTCGCCTGGGAGTCAGATCTCCTCCAGCCAATGTCACCGTGCCTGGAAGCGAGCAATGACTGTCATGACGAGAGCAAATTGAATCGAGAACAATAGAGTATTTTCCACCAGCTCAAACCACCACGATCAACTAACAAGCTTGTAACGCGTGTCTGGATATCGGTGAAGCAGAGCTGTCGCGAGTGATTCTGACAACCAGGTAATGTTAATTACTGGTACACAGTGGTGAATCTAGGTTTCTAGTTGGGGTGGGGGCGGGGAAACAATTCACTCAGTTCCGTCAGCGAAAAGTTATTGACCGGGGGGAGAGAGTGTGCGTCGGCGTCGGGTCGTTAGCGCGAACAATCGTTGAACGGGGTGTGTGGCGTCAGATCGTTAGAGCACAAATTCGTTGACGGGGGGGGGGGGGGAGTTGTGGACGGGTTTTGCGTTATTGTGAAGAGTCGTTGAACAGAGAGGGGGAGGTGTAAATCATGACTTCACGGAACGGTTTGGGGGGCACTACCGATTTTTCCTTCTGGGGGACGATTGCCTGCTTTAACCTAACGTAGATCCATCACTGCTGGTACAACACCGGCAGTGACCAGTACCTATATTCATCGTCTTGTCAACTACCCAGGTCGTGCTGCCCATGACCGAACGCCCCCCGCCCGCAAACTGGCTGGCTAAACTGCTCAGCTGCTGACTCTGGCAGTGTCCCTAACATCGCCTGATACAGTCTAATTTCAGCGACTTTTACCATGGTAAGCTAACTGAGAGAGAGGTAAAACAGTGGTGGTCAGTTAAGCGCTGTACTCAACGGCGTCGCCACCCCCTGGAAGCTAGGGGGGGTCCTCTTGTTTAAAATGTAGCAGGTGCAACGAAATTTAGTGCGCATTATTTGACACTTTGAAGTCGATTTTTTCCATGCAACACCCATAGGCGTAATGTTAAAATCCGAACATGTTTGGGGCCTGGGGAGCGCGTCCCCCCCCGTCTCCTCCCCTTCCTCCGCCCATTGTTGTACTCACGGGAGTCGGAGAAGAGGAGCGTCACGTAGTTTGGTCCGCTGGAGCCCCGGCGCAGACGCTCCTGCAGCTGTCCACTGCTCAGACGGAATCCATTTTCTGGCTGAAGCGGCAGCCGTTCGGCGGGAAGCGACCGAAGCCGCCCAGGCTCAACGCGCATCCCAGCCCCCTGCGGCCCCAGTGGCCAGCCTGCAGGCGTCCGACGCGTCCGTGGCGTGGGAGTCGTGGTCTGCCGCATCGCAGTTGTTGGTGACGCTGGTGTTTGTGACGTTGGTGTTTGTGACGTTGGTGTTTGTGACGTTGGTGTTTGTGACGTTGGTGTTTGTGGCGTTGGTGTTTGTGACGTTGATGTTTGTGACGTTGGTGTTTGTGACGTTGATGTTTGTGACGTTGGTGTTTGTGACGTTGGTGTTTCTGGCGTTGGTGTCGGTGACGTTGATGTTTGTGACGTTGGTGTTTGTGACGTTGGTGTCGCTGACGTTTGTGTTGGAGGTGCGGGAGGCGCAGCAGGCGGTGCCGGCAGTGCAGCAGCAGCTGAGCACAGCAGCAGGGGCAGCAGCAGCAGCATGGTGTGTTCTACAGACGTCATGGTGACGGAGCTGTCATGTGTGACAGACGCGGATGTCCGGGTCAGGAACAGCCTGCTGACAAACGCACCTGGGTGAGGGAGCACCCAGTTGACTAACGAACCTGACTCGGTGACGCTCCTGATACTCCTGACACTCCTGACGCTCCTGACGCTCCTGACGCTCCTGACGCTCCTGACGCTCCTGACGCTCCTGACGCTCCTCACGCTCCTCACGCTCCTCAGGCTCCTGACACTTCTGACGCTCCTGACGCCCTGACGTTTTTAGGTCACTGATGTCACTAACGCACACTTGACTCACCACGCAGACTTGACACACCGCGTGGATTTCAGAAGTGACACCTCAGAGCTGGGATTGTAATGCAGTGCTGCTGGAGGAAGCCCAACGAGCGCTGAAAAGTCTCACGTCGCCTCGAATATCGACCGAGATGTGCGCCGGTGCCGCTGGTGCTGCTGGTGCTGCTGGTGCTGCTGGTGCTGCTGGTGCTGCTGGTGCTGCTGGTGCTGCTGGTGCTGCTGGTGCTGCTGGTGCCGATGGTGCCGCTGGTGCCGCTGGTGCCGCTGGTGCCGCTGGTGCCACTGGTGCTGCTAGTGCCGCTGGTGCCGCTGGTACCACTGGTGCCGCTGGTGCCGCTGGTGCCGCTGATGCTGCTAGTGCCGCTGGTGCCGCTGGTACCACTGGTACCGCTGGTGCCGCTGGTGCCGCTGGTGCCGCTGGTGCCGCTGGTGCCGCTGGTGCCGCTGATGCTGCTAGTGCCGCTGGTGCCGCTGGTGCCGCTGGTGCTGCTGGTGCCGCTGGTGTTGCTGGTGCCGCTGGTACCACTGGTGCCGCTGGTGCTGCTGGTGCTGCGTGATGTGTCTGAGCAGCCCCAGTTGTCGTCCCCGGCCCTGTTTCACCGTCCACCGTCAGCCACATCCAGCACAGGTGGCCGCGCCGCTCACTGGCAGGGCCGCCAACTCTCTCAGCCCGCTCTCCGCCCACGCGTCGCCCCAACAGAGCCACGTGGGGATGGGTGACGGGGGATGGGTGACGGGTGTACACCGACCGGGTGGCGGTGGTGGGCGTCAGTGGCTGTCAGACTGCGGAACAGACTGACGGCGGCCAGACTGCGGAACAGACTGACGGTGGTCAGACACTCCGAACACGACGGACTGACGGTGGTCAGACACTCCGAACACGACGGACTGACGGTGGTCAGACACTCCGCACACGACGGACTGACGGAGGTCAGNAAATGACGTTATGACCGGACTGAACGAGACACAAGCGTGGGCCGAACATGCATACAAAGCATACAAAGATATATATTACTCAGCATACAAAGATGTATTTTATCAAGCTCATTGCAATAATAACCACTAACCATGGAAAGGAGGTCGCACCATGCATGTTTGCGTTAACGAAGCTTTGAGTCATCCCGATCCAGTTAAATATATATTCTACAGCCACGAACCGCTCTGCAACAGACATGTAGAGACTGGAGTGGTCTGTGGTCCACCTCAAAGACAGTGTATCTGGAGTTGGATACAGCCAAGCATGTCACATTACACTGCGTATTGAAGCAGCTGGCTATCTGAGCACGACCAAAGGCGGTCAAGAAGGTAACAGTCTCTTGGTGACCCACTTGTGTCCCAGCTCGTGTCCCGGATATGTCCCAGCTCGTGTCCCGGATGACTCACTTGTGTCCCGGCTCGTGTCCCGGGTGACTCACTCGTGTCCCGGCTCGTGTGCCGGATGACTCACTTGTGTCCCAGCTCGTGTGCGATGGTGTAGGAGACGGAGAGGCCCGTGTCCTGGTTGATGTTGCAGCTACGCGAGGGCTGACACATACCGGACACCTCGGCCAGGCCGAGTGTGTTGCACGTCTGGTTCCCGCTGCATATGTTGCGCCTGCCGCACGGGAACATAGAGTCATTAGCTCACCAAAATGGAGACAAGGAGACAGATTCATCCGCCGACACGGAGACACGACTCGGAGCTATTGCCTCAACACGGAGACACGGAGCGATTCAATCACCAACACGGAGACACGGATGGATACCTGGCACGGAGTCAGTCTTACCTACACACAAAGACACGGAGCCTGCCTGTCGCTCACCAGAACCGGACACCCGGAACTGTTCCCTCGCCAATACAGAGACACAAACCACTTTCCTTAGCCACATGAAGACGCAAATATATGTGTTCTCAATAGCACGGCGACACAGAGCCATTCTCTAACCGGCACAGAAGTCGTCATCGACCCGATATAACTCAGAGAGGCACCAGCCCACGGCACATCCGCCAGTCAGAGTTATTGGACAATACAAAATAGGCGACACCGATATATCCAGATGGTCGAACGATGCAGCTAAATTTGATTTGGGAGCGTCTGAGGCAATATAGTTTCTTCTTCGAATAAATTGAATAGAGGAATGTGGTCGAGATCGGCTCATATGAACAGTTTAAACAGTTCAGTGATAAATCAAGCACAGCGGAAATTAACGGGATAAGTTTGAGAAATATGATCGACGACAGTAAATTAAAAGTATCCACATAGAGTCAGCATAATTACTTTCTCATCATTTCGTAGCCTCAAAGTTCATCTGTTTCTCCTCAAAGTTACCTCCCATTCAACCTCAAATTGAACATCCGACCTTAAATTCTGAGCATAAATATAAATTCATCATCATCATCATTCATCATCATTCAACATCATCATTCAGAAAGGTTAAAAGTAGACATTCTAATTTGATTGCTGACTGGAATTGTTTGCCAGCAGATTTACCTATTAAAGCCACTAGCTGCAGGGAAACCGAGACATCCACCTGTACTAACTATCCACGGTTATATCCCACATTCAATGTTTAAAGGGACACTGCCTCTTCCGGATGATATACCAAAAACAGGCTTAAACAAGGCCTAAGGACCACTTATGATTTTTAATTGCCATTAAACTTTATCCAAACAAGCGCAAATAACAAAAATCAATCATTAATTTCATTACTGTGAGAAACTAAAAACTGTTGACGATTTTATACACACCACTACGTACATGGAAGCGTTTGCTCAAGTTAACTGTAATCAGCAGGAGAAGGGATATCAAAACTGACGCAACCCGTCAGCTGACGCCTATTGCAAATCTGATGAGACGCCGATGCGCTTAACATTGTGGTTCCTGTTAACTGAATTACCGCTTCTGCCATTTGAGTCGTTGCCATGTAAACGTGGAACAGACTGCCTTTTCCCATTTGGTACTCCGGAATCGGAGTACATCATAAGAAAAACCTCGGTCGGGAAAAACTTCATCAATGTGGGAAATCAAAATCCCTTCGTAAAGTTTAAAAAAAACTTTCTGTGCCAGTCGGAAACTTTTGTCTTCCTTCACCATAACAAATCTTTTCTAAATCAGGCATAATACAGACATGACATGCTTTTATGACATTACAAATTTTGGGTGAATGCTTAAGCAAAAAATTTCACTAATTTTCCCATAGTTGCACAAGCTGCATTAATGTATTTTGGTACGTAGGTGGTGGCGAACTCGTCAACCTCATTGCTTGGAATGAAAACTGAACTTTGAACGGCGATTTGGGCGAACTGGGCGCGAATTTCAAAAAACGGACTTCATGGTGGCTTATCAAATTCGGCTGTTCTTTTACATATCAAATTTTACTTTGAGTGGACAGTGTCCCTTTAAAGAAGTTGGTATCCATTCATGAACGTGACAAATGTTGTAAAAGTAGTAAAATGAGCTACATGCCACTTCTATGTAGAATAAGAAGTAGTGTACAACCTGAACCAATACACCATATAACAAGAGCGGATTTGGCCGTGAGTTGGGGGTGGGGCAAATCTAATGGCGTATTGGTTAAAAAATGTTGTTTGTAAAACGCATTTGGAAAAACACCACCATTTTAACCACCAATCCGTTCACAATAATTATTGCAGGATACAAAGCTAAGAAAATATCACATATCTTAGGCATGTTTAATCGCCGAAACTCTTAAATTTACATTTTTGCATTTGTTTATGATAAATCTAAAAACGTCCCACAGTGCGGTGTGGACACAGGACACTACTTATTAATTTGGTGACGCATGGAAGGCTGGAAGCCAGGGGCGGATCCAGGGGGTCAATCCGCCATGCCCCCTAAAGCAAGCGAAAAAGGGGTGGGGCAACATATCTTTTGCCCCCGCACTACAAGAAATCAGTGAATACCCACATATTCAATCGGACTGATTTGGTATTATTTGGTGTTAACATGGTGAGTCTGGTACTCGAGGAAAGATAGCAATTTATCGTTAAAAATAGCTTTGAAGCAGTCAAAAATCAGCTATTCACAATACAAACTGAAAAAAACGCGCCGCTTTCGCGCACTCACACAAGTTTCGCATTGCCTTACACACCAAAATTAGGAAAACGTGGAAATTTATTTAAAATTAAGTGTCAGGCAGAGGCTCTCCTTGACGGTAATTCCTGGCCCCAGGCGCCATTTCTACAACATTAACCGCTCGCCTTACCGTTTCCCACCTTCGCCCGTACGGGATGGGGGACTGACAGGATCCCCTGTTAACTTCCAAACCAAGCTCATAGAGCAACGCGGTAAGCAACCCGCAGTTTGCTGTCATGCGAGGAATCTAACGGTGTGCATTTTTTAGGTTCAGTCATTGGGTGAACTTCGGTCAACGTGAATGACCTCGACTCGATCAGTCAAGAATAAATGTTTTGTTTTTGGTAAAAAAAAACTCAATTAAGAAACTGATGGAATGTAAATAAATAGCATGGCCTCCGACCCAGTTCCGTCTCAGAAATAAGAAAATGGTATTTATTTGTTTGTATCTGATTAAAATAAGTCAAAAAAAGTTATAACAAATTAACTCCATAGTTTCTTTCACTTATTGAGCCATCATCACGTCACAAATTGCTTTGAAATTTGGTTTGGGTATGTTCACATATAGCTCTCTCAATTATCTTTGAAAATTTGGGATTTTTTAGTGTTTTTCAATTTTTTAGGTTTTTAGGGGTAAGACCAAAACTTTCGGAAATCTAGTTGGCCCTCTCATTAAATGTCATTTGCGATCTTTGTCGCTTTCTGTTTAGCATTTGCTGCAAAACTCTATTTTCTCACGATTTTTACAAATATTTACCGTCTTTCCCCACCTATAATCCTTCGACTAAACGTCATTATCTTCACCAAATGACTAAACCAATTTCAGTGAAATTTTGCCAGCATATGTATAATTGTTTGTCAACTCAGTACTGGAATTTCAGCAAGATGGCGCCGCATGAGCCAATAAAGTGATTTCAGAAAAATCAGGGAGAACCTGTCAGCCTCGGTCGCCCCCCGTAAGGCGAGATCTAATTTTAAGCTGTAACATGGTTAAGCTTGCCGCAGTTCCGAAAGAAAGGCGAGCAAACGATATGACGGCACATCGGCCCCCCTAAAATACCTCACTAACCAAATAGTATTATAACATAAATCCACATTAAAAATGCTGCAAAATGCTTTATTACACGCAGACAAAACAGAATATACATTTTTCGTCATTCTGCCGGACCCCTCAAAATTATCGGTGACGCCCCTGCGAGTTGGTATGAAATAAACGTGATTATTACTAACGTGTGTAATTGCTACGGAAAAGTGGTGTTCTGCGTGTTTTTAATGTTAATTTTCACCTCTTTTTTATTTATTTTTTTTATCTCCAAGAAAAATATTTTTATATTTTTTTTTCTCAGAAAAAATGTTTTTTCCCGGATGTTCCCATTTTTAAAAAAATCTCGGATGCCAAATAAGGTGAGAAGCCCAAATTCCGTGGATAAAAAATGGATACATTTTTGCAAAAAAAAGTGCCCCCCACCGAGCGGACTGGATCCGCCCCTGTGGACAGCCATATAACCTTGGCCGCTACGGGCGCCAATGAAGCCAATATACTTACTTATGTACTCATCACCACAGCTGTTGTGAACACGTATGTAGTCATAGGTTGTATCTCTCTACCCAAGGGAGGGCCGAGGGGAGAAACAGGGCATCCCCTGAAGTCCGCAAGTGCCCGCTTTGATCGTATGTACCCTCAGGAAATAGGGTCGAAGAGCTGTATTTCGAGCACCAAAGTATACAGGGCAATAATCATCGCATTAGAGGTCAATCAGGGTCTTGAAAGTTGGGACCCTCGAAGATTTCAACCAGGACAACTAAACGGGTCCAACGGGGACGCTTGGCAGCCGTCTGGGATTCGTGATGAACGACTATGGGTCCTTGCGAGGACTACTGGCAACCATCACAATTCCTCCAGACCTGAAAAGGGTTTATACAAATGAAGGCGCAACCTACCGACTCCCCAATTTCTTATCTCACTCGATGCTTGTTAATATAGTTGAAGTAGGAATGTGGGGCCGGCCGGGCAGGGAGTGAACGCCGGACGATACCACCAGCTATGTCTCCGGCCGCGGGGACAGGGAGGGGGTGAGAAGAATGCTGCTGGGTGGCAATTAATGGTACGTGGGCCGGGAACTGTCTAGCAAACGCGTTCCTTCGCGGCCTGAAGAGGTAACCTTTCATTATTCAGGCCAGTTCCCGGTCCCACGTACCATTAATTGCCATCCCAGCAGCATTCTTCTCACCCCCTCCCTGTCCCCCGCGGCCGGAGGACATAGCTGGTGGTTCGTCCGGCGTCACTCCCTGCCCGGCCGGCCCCACATTCCTACTTCAACTATTTTTAACACATCCGGTGAGATAAGAAATGGGGAGTCGGTAGGTTGCCGCCTTCATTTGTAATAAACCCTTTTCAGGGGTCTGGACGAATTGTGATGGTTCCAGTCGTCGCTCCAAGGACCCTAGTCGTTCATCCACGAATCCCCAGACGGGCCTGCCAAGGTCCCCGGTGGACCCTTTAGTTGTCCTGGTTGATCTTCGAGGGTCCCAACCTTTCAAGGACCCTGATTGACCCTCTAATGGATGATTTATTGCCCTTGTTATCACTTGGTGCTCGAAATACAGCTCTTCGGACCCTATTTCCTGAGGGGTACATACGATCAAAGGGGCACTTGCGGACCTTCAGGGGGATGCCCTGTTTCTCCCCTCGGCCCTCCCTTGGGTAGAGAGTATACACCTATGACTGACATACGTGTCACAACAGCTGTGGTGATGAGTACATAAGTAGGTATGATTTGGGTTCATTGGCGCCCGTAGCGGCCAACGGTATATGGCTTCCAGCAGGGGCGGATCCAGCCGCTCGGTTGGGGGGGGGGCACTTTTTTTGCAAAATGGTATCCCATTTTTTATCCCACGGATTTGGGCTTCTCACTTATTTGGCATCCGAGATTTTTTTTAAAAAATGGGAAACATCGGGAAAAAAAATTTTTGAGAAAAAATATAAAAAATATTTTTTTTGGAGATAAAAAAAAATAAATAAAAAGAGTGAAATTAACATTAAAACACGCAGAACACCACTTTCCGTAGCAAATACACACGTTAGTAAATAATCACGTTTAATTTCATACGCAACTCGCAGGGGGCGTCACCGATAATTCTTGAGGGGTCGGCAGAAAGTGAGAAAAATGTTATCTTGTTTTTGTCTGCGTGTATAAGCATTTGCAGCATTTTAATGTGATTTTTCATGTATAATACGTATTGGTTAGGTTTAGGTATTTTAAGGAGGGCCCGATGTTTCGTCATATCGTTGCGCGCCTTTTTCGGAACTCGCAGAGCTTAACATGTACCAGCTTGAAAATTAATCTCGCTTACGGGGGCGACGAGGCTGACAGGTTCCCTGATGTTTTCTGAAAATCACTTTTTGCTCATGCGGCGCATCTTGCTGAAATTCCAGTAGCTGAGTTGACAAAATTATACATATGCTGGCATTTTCATGAAAATTGGTTTAGTCATTTGGGAGATAATGACGTTTTAGTGAGGATTATAGTTGGTGGAAGACGGTAAATATTGTTAAAAATCGTAGAAAATGAGTTTTGGCAGCAAATTGCTAAACAGAAAGCGACAAAGATCGCAAATGACATTTTATTAGGAAGGGCCAACTAGGATTTCCGAAAGTTTTATGGTTTCTTACCCCAAAACTAAAAATGTGGAAAAATCATAAAATCAACTTTTCAAAGATAATTGAGAGAGGCTATATGTGAACCAACCAACCAATTTCAAGCAATTATGTGAGTGAGTATGGTCCATAAGTGAAAGAAACTCATGACGTAATTTTGTTGATAATTTTTTTGACTTATTTTGATCAGATACCACAAATACAATACATTTTCTGTATTTCTGAGCAGGAACTGGTCGAAGGGCCATGCTAATTTATTTACATTTATCAGTTTCTAATTTGAGTTTTTTTTTTTTACAAAACAAAACATTATTCTTGACGTGATCGAGTCGAGGTCATTCACTTGACCTGGAAGTTCACACAATGACTGCAACCTAAAAAATGCACACCGTTTAGATTCCTCGCAATGACAGGCAAACGTGCTGGTTCTAACGCGTTGCTCTATGATGCTTGGTTTGGAAGTTAACAGGGGATCCTGTTCAGTCCGCCCTCCCCCGTACGGCGAAAGGTGGGAAACGGTAAGGCGAGGTTAATGTTGTATGAAGTGGGCCCTGGGGCCAGGAATTACCGTCAAGGAGAGCCTCTGCCTGACACTTAATTAAATAAATTTCCACGTTTTCCTAATTTGTGTAAGCAATTGCGAAACTTGTGTGATGCCGCGAAGCGGCGCGATTTTTTTTTCAGTTTTGTATTGTGAATAGCTGGATTTTGACTGCTTCAAAGCTATTTTAACGATAAATTGCTATCCTTCCTCGAGTACCAGACTCACCATGTTAACACCAAATAATACCAAATCAGTCCGTATTGAATAATGTGGGTATTCACTGATGTTCTTTGTGTGGGGGGGGCAAAAGATATGTTGGCCCCACCCTTTTTCGCTTTGGGGGGGGGGGGGCATGGCCGCATTGCCCCCCCCCCTGGCTTCCAGCCTTCCATGCGTCACCGAAATTAATAAGTGTGTCCTGTGTCCACACCCACTGTGGGACGTTTTTAGATTTATCATAAACAAATGCAAAAATGTAAATTTAAAGAGTTTTCGCGATTAAACATGCTAAGATATGTGATATTTTCTTAGTTTGTATCCTGCAATAAATTATTGTGAACGGATTGGTGGTTATAATGGTGTGTTTTTCCAAATGCGTTTTAAACAAACAACATTTTTTAACCAATCCCATTAGATTGCCCACCCCAACTCACGGGCAATCCGTCTTGTTATATATGGCGTATTGTTTCAGGTTTGTACACTAACTTCTTATTCTACATAGAAGTTGGCAATGTAGGCTCATTCTAACTATTTTACAACATTTGTCACGTTCATGGAAATGGATACCAACTTCTTTAAATAGGGACACTGGTCCACTCAAAGTAAATTTGGATATGTAAAAGAACAGCCGAATTTGATAAGCACCATTAAGTCCGTTTTTTGACATTCGCGCCCAGTCGCCCAATATCGCCGTTCAAGTGCAGTTTTCTTCCAGCCAATGAGGTTGACGAGTCCGCCACCACTACGTACCAAGATCAATTAATTGCAGCTTGTGCAACTATGGAAATTAGTGAATTTTTTTGCTCAAGCATTCTACCCAAATTTGTAATGTCGAAAACATGTCATGTCTTATATGCCTGATTTGAAAAGATTTGGTTATGGTGAAAGGAAGCAAAAGTTCGACTTGCAAGAAAGTTTTAAACTTTTAACGAAGGGATTTGATTTCCCAACATTGATGAAGTTTTTTTTCCCGAGCCGCGCCCCCCCGCCCCCGCCCCCCCCGCGCCCGCCCCGCCGCCCCCGCCCGTCCCCCCCCCCGCGCCCCCCCCCCCGCCGCCCCCCACCCCCCGGCGAGGTTTTTTCTTATGATTGTCTTCCGATTCCGGAGATACCAAATGGCAAAGAAGTGCTGTTCACGTTTACATGGCAACGCTCAATGCGGCAGAGCGGTAGATTCAGTTACAGGAACCACAATGGTATAAGCGCATCGCGTCTCATCCAATCTGCAATAGCGTCAGCCTGACGGTTGGTCAGTTGATATCCTTCTTGTGATTACAGTTAACTTGAGCAAACGCTTTCCATGTACGTAGTGGTGTGTATAAATCGTCACAGTTTTTTAGATTCTCACAAGTAATGAAATTATATGATTGATTTTTTGTTATTTGCGCTTTTGGATAAGAAGTTTAATGGCAATTAAATCATAAAGTGGTCCTAGGCCTTGTTTTAAGCTTTTTGGTATATCTCATCCGCGAGAGGCAGTGGTCCCTTTAACCATTGAATGTGGGATAATAACCGTGGAATAGTTTGTACAGGTGGATGTCTCTGGCTTCCCTGCAGCAGTGGCTTTAATAGGTAAATCTGCTGGCAAACAATTCCAGTCAGCAATCAATTAGAATGTCTACTTTAACCTTTCTGAATGATGATGTTGAATGATGATGATGATGATGATGATGAATTTATATTATGGCTCAGAATTTTAGGTCGTATGTTTGATTTGAGGTTGAATGGGAAGGTAACTTGAGGAGAAACAGATGAATTTGAGGCTACGAAATGATGAGAAGTAATTATGCTGACTCTTATGTGGATACTTTTAATTTACTGTCGTCGATAATATTTCTCAACTTATCCGTTAATTTTCCGCTGTGCTTGAATTTATCACATGAACTGTTTAAACTGTTTCATTGAGCCGATCTCACCACATTCCTCTATTCAATTTATTCGAAGAAGAAACATATATTGCTCAGACGCTCCAAAATCAAATTTAGCTGCATCGTTGGCCATCTGGTATTCGGTGTCGCTATTTTGCATGTCCAACTAACTCATGGACTGGCGGATGTGCCGTGGGCTGGTGCCTCTCTGAGTTATATCGGGTCATGACGACTTCTGTGCCGGTTCGAAATGGCTCTGTGTCCGCCGTGCTATTGAGAGAACACAATTATTTCGCGTCTTCATGTGGCTAAGGGAAGTGGTTTGTGTCCTCTGTATTGGCGAGGGACAGTTCCGGGTGTCCGGTTCTGGTGAGCGACAGGCAGGCTCCGTGTCTTTGTGTGTAGGTAAGCTGACTCCGTCCAGGTAATCGCATCCGTGTCTCCGTGTTGGTGATTGAATCGCCTCCGTGTCTCCGTGTTGAGGCAATAGCTCCGTGTCGTGTCTCCGTTCGCGGATGAAATCTGTCTCTTGTCTCCTTTTGGTGAGCTAATGACTCTATGTTCCGGCGCAGGGCGAACATATGCAGCGGAACGCAGACGTGCAACACACTGGCCTGGCTAGGTGTCCGGTTATGACTGTAGCCCTCGCGTAAGCTGCAACATCACCAGGACACGGGCCTCCTCGTCTCCTCACCTCGCACACGAGCTGGGACAACAAAGTGAGTCTCCGGCACACGAGCCGGGACACGAGTGAGTCCCCCACCGCCGGGACACGAGCCGGGACACAAGTGGTCATCCGGGACACGAAGCTGGGACATATTCCGGGAACGAGCTGGGACACAAGTGGGTCACCAAGAGAACATATCCGGGGACACGAGCTGGGACACAAGTGGGTCACCGCAAGAGACTGTTACCTTCTTGAACCTGCCTTTGTCCGTGCTCAGATTGAGCCAGCTGCTTCAATACGCAGTGTAAGTGTGAATGCTTGGGCTGTATCCAACTCCAGATACGCCTGTCTTTGAAGGTGGATCACAGACCACTCAGTGTCTACAGTCTGTTGCAGCGAGCGGTTCGTGGCTGTAAAAATATAATTTAACTGGATCGCGGATGACTCAAAGCTTCGTTAACGCAAGACATGCATGGTGGCGACCTCCATTTCCATGGTTAGTGGTTATTCATTGCAATGAGGCTTGATAAAATACATCTTTGTATGCTGAGTAAATATATTATCTTTGTATTTTGTATGCATGTTCGGCCCACGCTTGTGTCTCGTTCAGTCCGGTCATAACGTCATTTTCACAAATGGGCTTTGGATGGAAACAAAGGCCCAGTATACCATTAACAGGTGCACGTGGGTGCTGTATCGCCTACCATTGACCCGTTAACCTCGTGTTCACAAGGCATCCAGTTCCATCAGACTATCAATACAGTGTCAAGGCGCGGGTTGATCATGGTCTCAGTTATAGAGGTCCTAACGACCGGCACCTCCGCAGTCCAGCGCCCTTCGCGTCAGGCTATGTCTGCAAGTTAGTGTCTGTGCTCCAATAATCCAGTCACTGGCGCTTGTGGTTCACTGAACTATTCAACTTTGCCAGCCTTGTTTTTAGACACGCTGGCACATCCATTCTCCCGTACATTGCATGATGCAATTGATTCGCCAATTACGTCGCCAAGTCGTCATTACTGGCCCGTCCGGACGGTGTACGCTATGCTCAGGTAGAGGCTGGTTGAAGGGAAAGTAGGGTGCAGTGTGACGCGATCGTCGCTGTTCGTCCTCCGTTGGAGATCTGGTAGTGACCTGTCCAGTTGCCGCTGTCCTCTGTCTGCCGTCCACTGAACTCCCTGTCTCTCACTCGCTGTCGTCAGTTTCGGGATGTACCACGACGGTCCCGGAAACGGCTGCGACCAGCCGAACGGTCACCGGAAGCACGTCATGTCACCGAACCTGGTGAACGACGTCACGCCGGTCGTCTGGTCCAGGTGCTCTCGGCGAGAGATCACAAAGTTCCTCGAGTGAGTACCTCCCTCCGCCTTCGATATGCTGCGAGGATAGTCATTTGTATATTTGTTGGTCAAGGACTATAGACTAGGTCAAACGGAAAGGACTGCATGACAGGTTTATGATGCTGGAGGAGCTAATAATAACTGGAGTAGTCGGTTTATCATAGTGGAGGAGCTAATAATAACTGGAGGAGTCAGCAGTCAGTCAAAACTGATGAGCAATGTGAGTAAATGACGTCATGATAGGCTTATCATAATTGATGAGCCCATATATCAGTGAAAAATATGATATGAATTGTATTAATTTGGAAGTTGGCTTTCTTGTCGCCGCAATTATGGTTCTCTGGAATGAAGTCCACTTTTTTCAGTCCAATGTGGGCTGCCGGAGTAAAGTTGTGTCATGTGTGTGCTGGCAGAGTTACGCTGTTGGTGGGCAAAGTTACGTTGTTAGCTAGTCGACTTTTGGTTTTGGCCTGATGTTTGGAAAGTGGAGTATTTTAGGGTCAAACTGTGTCGGACACATGCCCTGGTAGCCTCGGAACAGTGGCATGCTAGAAACCCGACTCTAAAAAGGTTGAATAAATATATTTTGGTATTAAACTGTCATATTTACAAAGCCTGACGAGGCTGGAGAGGTCAAACCTCAATCGAGTCTCACCAGGTCTAATTCCATTAAATTGAGTGTCAAAATATCGGGTTTTAGAAGGTTGAGACTCAGAACATCATGTTTTGGAAAATCACCTAATGAGATATATTGTCAGACTCAGAGGGTTGATTGTCGGAGCCCCGATTCCGGAAAGTGGAGAGTCTCAGAAATGTAAACGCTTTTCAATTACTGGAGGAAGTTAGCTGTCGAGAAAGGACTGTTTGCCAACTCTGAGTAAAAGTCAACCAATATCTGTCGGCCTGCGTCGGTATTGTGCGCGTTTTAGAGATAAAAACGACTAATTAATGCTCTCTAATTAGACGGTGTCCACTGGAACTAACTAATTAACTTTCATATATGCTGCCTCCGCGGATGCAGCGACTAATGGTGCCAACTTCTCCGAAGCTCAGCGGTATGCTGTGCTAGGTTGTTGTATGGAAAGAAGCGATTTTCAGCCGGCCACATTCCCTACTGCCCCAGTCGCCGAGACTATCCGTGAAATGATGACATCTAGGAAGGTCTTAAATGACACTGAACCTTACTTAAGTGTGAAGCAAAACACGAAAGTTTTAACATTTATAACGGCCTTTTTAGCATGTCTTTGCACTCTAATGCCAAGCAGCTGCAATCAACTAGAACATCTACATCCTTTTAACTTCGAATTAAAATAAGTCAAGCTCAAATTACAATAAGTAAAGTTCAAATTAAAATAGTTCAAATTCAAATTAAAATAGTTCAAGTTCAAATTAAAATAGTTCAAGTTCAAATTAAAATAAGACACGTTCACACTAAACGTGACTTATTTTGATTTCAACTTGACTTATTTTAATATGAAGTTAGAAAGGTGTAGTCAGAGGTCTAAAAAAGTGCCCGACTTTCTATAACTGGTTGCAAGACGTTTCTCCATACCCCCAAAAAAAACGATTGCAATGCCAGTCTGTGCATCCCTGACTCTAAAAGCCTTACTGATTTTTAGCTATGCGTATATTCGTGTTGGGTAAATACTGCGCCGAAGTCGAACTCCAATAGAGGCGTGATTTAGGTAAGATGGGATCCTCAAGGTCAAAGATTAAAAACATTTTAAACCTACCCTAGTCCTGCTCCCATTGACACACATGCTGCCACATAAGTACTCCTTATATTTCTAAAATAAGAAACTCGTTTGTCAGCGGGTGGTGTCATATTTCCTGCCGGATATGCATGCCGATTGCCGGCCCCTCGCGCTCCGCGCCCCGTGTGTTTCGTTGCCGAACCAGAGTTAACGGGTACGGACCCACCACGGCGGGTCCGGATTAACGTGTCAGTCTCGCGAGGGTACGCGGCGCGTCCTATTGTGAAACTGAGGGGAATTCCTGTCCAGGTCTTGGGTGAGCCGAGTCTAAAAAATGCCCGGTTCTATAACTGCTCGGAGTAGGACGGAAATTCCATAACGGAAAGCGACAGAACCTAACTGGACGCATCACGACAGGCACTGCTTCTACCTCGCTGCTGAACTTCGGAACCACGGTAAAAACAGAAAGTGCGGTAAGTCGGGGCAACTAAAAATTGTGCGATTTGCAGAGCATGCTCTAAACGAGGGATGAAGCATTGAAGCATGAAGCATGGCAAGGCGTTACAACTAGTGTCCATGGGCCATGTAATTGTATACCCTAATTCTTTCTCCTCTTTTTTAAGTTCTTCCAAATTTGCTCTATTCGGGGTTAGAGAGAAAGTCAGTTTTTAGACCTCTGGGTGTAGTAGTATATAGGGCCTTGAGTGTAGTGTTCCTACCTCGCAAACTGAAGCTCGACTGTTTGGGATTTAGACTCATTATATTTGCTTTTTCTCGACCGTCTGAGATTCCACCAATTTTAACTCAAAATCCTGCGACTCGATGGATTGAGGTCAAACAGCCTTCACTAGGACGTACGAAATTTGACCTTTTGAAGGTCAGAATTTTCCCATTCTCGGAACACTTGAGCGTTCTGACGTGATGCATTCGTTCGATAAAAAAATCGTAGACAATTAAGTTTTAA
The DNA here is from genome assembly GCA_014673585.1 of Semibalanus balanoides. Taxonomy (NCBI): domain Eukaryota; kingdom Metazoa; phylum Arthropoda; class Thecostraca; order Balanomorpha; family Balanidae; genus Semibalanus; species Semibalanus balanoides. The sequence goes on from VOPJ01014391.1 coordinate 123,437, forward strand.
AGCAAATTACAAGACTATGGGCAGATTGTTTATTATTTATTGATAAAGAACACCAACAGTAGAGGTGTACATGGGGCGACTATCCCCATGGCCGGCCGAACCTCACGGCTAATGGGGTGGGGCGGACTGGAAAATATCTAGATCATGGCTATGGCTACGGCTGTGGCTGCATACTGCATAGGCTACTTGGGCTTTGTGTCGCATCAATCCTATGAAACCAGTCATGGTTAAAAGAAGCCTTGGCATGTTGCCATAACAGTAGACTGAAAATAAGCACATGATATGAATTACCACAAATCATCACGGCTGGCCAACGACCAGCCATTGACATTAGGGAGTGGCTGTGGCTGGCTGTGGCTGTGATGCTATGGCTGTGGGGCGGCTAGGCCAAGGAAAAGTTCAGCCTTGTCTAACTCTAACCAACAGGCATCATTATGACGTGACTGCACCTATTATTGGGTATACCCAATAATAGGTGCAGTCACGTCATAAAACATGCAGCCGTGATCCCTCTAGAGTCTAGACGCCATTTCTACATAGTCAAAATAACAACATATTACCGTTAGGGTATCAAACTGATGAATGCCTGTAAAACTGTTGTTTTAATACGCTATTTAGCTTGATAGTTATCTTTTGTCATCCTTTTGTAGTAATGAGTCGAAATAGGTTTGAGCAAAGGAAAGTAAAGTATAAATTAAAACCAATACTCCTCCACTCGTAACGCAGCGCCAATAAACAATTTGAGCTCGGTTCCATCCGTAAAAGTGTTCACTCGTTAGCTGTGTATCAAAGGAGTCTATAAGCTCGCTGTCGTGTCCGCCCTGACAACCGAAGACGGACCCAATGGTTTAGGTCGTATCAGAACCGGTGGTCACAAAACAAACAACCTGTCGCCTGCGCTAGAGGAGCACTTGGGGGCAGGACCATAAGTCGAGCCATTGTGTACTGATATTCACGAGAGTGTTGCTAAATGACTGCTTTAACCCGCACGCCCGCTTGAGTGTAAAATTTTAACACCCTTACGGAAAAAATTGTTCCCTCAATACTTGAAACCATGAAAGATAGTGACGCCAAACTTATCGTATCTTATGCTACATGAATTTTACGTCTTCTCACTGAATTTCATTGAAATTGACGGAGTACTTTGGAAGATAATCGCGTTTTACTGATGTCATGCCATTCAAGTCTTTAGGTGGAAAACTACAAATGTTTACAATTGTAGACAATGGAGTTTCAAATCAAATTGCAAATTATAAATGTGAAACAAAACGCAAAGGATATTCTCTTTAACATGGCCGTCTCAGTTTTTTTTTTCGAAATTTGGGGTTTTTGACCTCTGCAAATACAACTGGTTTGTTTTCCGAAAACTGTCCTCAAAATCATTCTTTCAAGATAAACACAACACGGATTACATATGAAAGAACCAAGTATGGAAGATACCGAAACCAAATTGCAAAGCAATATATTTATTTTGGACTGACTTATAGCTCCCTATGTAAAAGTAACTCATGACATCATGTATTAATGTTACGTGTATGGCTTTTATTGACCAGATACAAACAACTACACGCAACCGCTGTATTTTTTTAGACAAAAGTGGTCTAGCAGCATGCATTTGTATTTATATTATCAATTTCAAATTTTGACCTGATGTGACCTGACCTGACGATGACCTTATATGATGTCATGTTGTGAAAATGGCTGATACTATCAAATTATATGTATAAAATAACCTATAAAACATGCGTCACATGACTTTTGTAAACTTCTTGCCAACAGTGACATTTTTGTGATTTGATCTTGACCTTTGCTTACAACTTTACTTCCTCTTAAACGGGAGATGCATTATACCTTTGAGAGGACCAATTGCGCGAAAATAGTTGAAATATATGGCTTTTGATGGATAGTATGGCCCAAAACTGAGATACCTATATTTTTACCTATGACCTAATAGTGACTTGATATGTGACCTTATTTTAATAATTTATATTCGTATCATTTCGAGCTTTCGATCGCCGCCTTGCGCATCTCGCTGTGGTCATATTCGTTCAGAAGATACCAGGAGAAGTAGCATTTACCCCCCCCCCCCCAGCGCGGCGGGGTGCGCTCTGCTGGAGACCCCAGTGGGGCACGGGTTAACCCGGCAGTCACTGGGGTATTTCTGTAACACGAGTCACTGGGGGGGGGGGCTTTTTTAGCCACCCCCCTTATATCTTCGGAACCAATCAGACGATCGCACTGAATCAAACGGCAATCGATAGCCCAGGAAAATTCATAGACGTAAAATAATTTGTGTTGCCCTAGAGGTCAGTGGTGACGTCAGAGGTCAGGTCAAAGGTCAAAATTTACAGACAAAATTTTATAGACCATATTTTCCATTCAAAGCAATTGGTTGCAGACCATGATCAACCCCAGAATGCCCTCAAATGCATGAACACACTCCAGAATCGAGCTAATCGGGTTTTTGGCAAAATGCAAGGTCAAGGTCAGGTCACTACGGTCACTATGCCAAAAAATTATACGAAAAGTCATGCAACACATGTTATACATACTACTTTGCGTGTAGGACAGAATTGATACTCAATTTTAGCCACCGATTAAGGTACGTGAATGAAAGGTCAAGTAAACAGGTCAAAGTCAATGTACAAAAAGGTCAAAATTTGAAATTGATTAATACAGTAAATCAATACATTTTTCCTAGATCGGTTTTGTCCTTTCAGAAATAAACAGTGGCTGCTCTTTATTTGTCTGTATCTGGCAAAAAAAGACAAAATGAAATTTCAAAATTTGACGTCGCTGAGTTCGCATACCTTAGATGTCAATCACTCAGTCGAAAATATCAGATATAATTTTTAAAATTTGATATAGTTGTTTGAAATATGTATAGTTATTTTACATATATTTCCGGTTTTTGAATATTTAAAAAGTTTGATTTTTTGTCGTTTTTTCAAAAAAGTAAATTTTTAAAAAATTGGGTCATAAAAATTCAGCTTTTTTATTTTCTGGATAGCCATATTGTAAGCCCCTTGATATTTTCTATCTTTCTCTTTTTATCGGATCCATTTTGTCTAAATTAGGGTAGCATGACATTCGTACAGTCCTCCTAAAGTTAGTGATTTTGGTGTCAAAATCGTGTGGTAGTGACGTCACTAAACTTAGCTTTATCTAAAAAAATATGTACGAAATTAAAAAAAAAACATTGTGCAAAAGGGTGTTAAAAGGTGCCCGGTCAGGTACAGAAGTTTGGCGTTGATAGCTGCATTTTTTCGTTAGATATTTTAGATATTCCTCAGGGGGGGGGGCTAAAAAAGCCCCCCCCCCCCACACCAGTGACTCGCGGGTTAACGAGTAATTATTTGTGTTTCAATCATGCTCGATTATGTTGCAAATATGAGGAAACACATTTTTCGCGTACGTGTTGCATAGCAATGGCAAAATATGACATATTTGCTTCTATTGGACTCTACACTTTGTTTCGAGTGCGGATAATACCTATGCACACCGGCCAGTTGCCAACAGTCCGTCTGCACTTCTGACTATTGATGCATTCAGCAGAACTCGGTCGTTCAATATTACCGCCACCGGAAGTCTTCCCAAAGTCTGATATAGAAGTTATTACGTTTGGCCCGAGACGGGTAAATTATCCCAGTGTCACACGTCCGGTGGGATTCCATGAATGGTAAGCTTCTTATGCTTCAAAAGGTCAAATCTAGAGCCGTGGGCGTCGAAACTGATCGAAAAGCATTCCCAACGCGGACCGCCTGTTCTTCCTCAAGCGTCAATGAATATGATTTCACTGGTCCCAGGTGGCAGTCTTCGACCGACTTGATTTGATTAATTCCGCCGAGCAGGCGGCTGTTGAAGTCACAGCAGAGTCCGAAAATGGAGTGGCAATGCTGGAATCCGTTGGTAGGTGTTAACGGCACACAGGTCACTACATGGGTACTTTGTGGACGTGCATTTGATTACATTTCACATATTGTCCTTACACCTGGCATTGGCTGGGGTCTCCAGCCACCTTCATTGGACTGGGGACCATTTTTTACCCCCCTTGTCTAACTCCTGAGCTAATTGTCTGATTTAGACGCGACATGCGGCGATCGAAAGGTCTCAACGAGTTGTAGCTAACGAATGCTTAACATTTGTTTTTCAAGGTCATAGGTTAGGTCAAGGTCAGTTCAAATGTCAAAATTAAGGTATTTGAGTGTATGTGCCATACTTCAGAAGCCTTCGATTGCGACCATGAATGCTTATATGAGTTAGAGTCACAAGTCAGTCTTACTCTGAGAGATTTGTTTTGGATTGTTTTTATATGTAATTATCAAAATGTTTTCAGTATTTTAAAAAAAAATGGGGTAAAACAAAAACAATCATTTAAATCCGATATAGCCATGTTATAGTGTAGCCCATGCCCTCTTGCAATTTGTGCTTTCTTATTGTATATATGTTGTAAAAAGTGGCCTTTGTGAAGCTTGTTAAAGGTTAGCTGTTTTTCGTCAAACTCGTGTGACGTGACGTCATCAAGTTTGTTTTATATTCGCTATGTTCGACGAAACTGCTTCATTTTTTACGGAAGACGTAACATTGATGAATGAAAAGGTACCTACCATGAGTTTTGCGTTGTTTGCGCTGTTCGCTTTAATGCTATTACGGAAGTCCGTCAGGGGGCGTTTTCGCCTCCCCCAGCCAATGGTGGGTTGAAACTGTGATGTCATGTGTCATGACGCTCTTTTGAGGCGCATTGTAAACCAAAAAAGTAATTAAAAACTAAAACCCTATATGAATACATATTTTTTCTAACTAAAATATTTTACGAATACATATATATCTTTCTAATCAAAATATTTATGTTGACTCAGTCATAAATTTTCTTCAGGTTACTAAAACCGAAATAATTTATTTCTTTTTTTAATCTACATTTGTGTAGGCACCTGAATGACGTTGATAAGTATCTGAGGATGCATAAAACTGCGTTCTGTTACCGCTCGTATAACACGACCCCACCGAGCGATCTCAGTCGAAAGTCGCCTGACCGGTCAGAAAACAAGGCCCAATCAGGGCCGAGGCTGAACTGCTATACCGTAACCGCTGCCAATGCACACAAATAGAGCCTCAACATACAGGATGGGGAGCCCATGGGATGCAGCCCTGAGCCCATGCCCTCAACTGCAGCCCATGGAAGCGGGTTAATCAGGAATACCATGAGGAATGGAAGTCACGAAGGAAAATTGGCGTAAGGCCTGTAATACACAAAACATTCGCGAAAGGTGTTTAGCAACTATCAAAACACTCAAGTTATATGTAAAACTAACTACTGCTAGTAAATTTATCCTAAAAGAGGATGCTGGATGCCGGCAGGTTTCAAAACAGCATGAACATTGAACAGCCACTTGCTTCGAGAATCTCTGGTTATTTTCGCGAAGCATGTGCATCAAATTTGTGAAAGCTATGTCGCTGTCGTATTTATCATGCCTTTGATCAACGTATTCACTTTGCATTGTAATGTATCAGAATGGATTGTTCATACGATGGCCTTCAATTCAGTGTACAGCGTTACCCAGCCGTGTTTGCCAGTCCCGTGAACCTATACTAACGCAGTGATGTTATTCCTGTTCAACATATAGTTTGTGTGCCGGGCCTAACGCCAAGCAGGATTGCGGAGAGATCTTGTATGTATAGCCGGTATAGTATGTATCTTCCCTTTTGAGCTTCTAAAACTCATCTAATTTCACTTATGTGTACATGAAGGACTGATACAAGGGACCATGTGGTACTTGCCTAGGTAGATACCCGATTCTCCCTTAAATCAGTCCTTCATGTACACAGAAATGAAATTAGATGAGTTTTAGAATCGAAAGAAGGGAATAGATTGCATAAATAGACCGACTGTACATACGGTATTGTACATTGCACAATGTACAGTTTCAGTAATTACTACATATGTTCGTGTTCACTTAACCCGCGCGGAAGTAGGGGTCTCCAGCTGAACGGCGCGGCGTAGGATGTAAAATTACCCCCTTGTATTTCCGAACCAATAAACCGCAACGAAGCATGCACAATGTTGGCGATCGAAAGCTCTCAATGAAACGAATTCTGAATGCATACCCAAATTTTTCCAGGTTAGGTAAAATGTCAGAGTCACGGTCAGGTCATATGTAAAAATCGAGTTATTTGAGTTAATGGTTCATACTTTCAATTCAAAACCTTTGAATGAGACTTTCAATGCACATAAAACTTTCAAATGTGTAATGCATCTCCTGCATTAAAGGGAATAGTTCACCTTGAAAGTTGTATTGAAATTCAAACCATACGGTGCATCTTGAGCTCAAACTACGAATATGGACTTTGGTTTGGACAAGTGATGGAGTATATGTGGAGAAAAAAGTAAGTTTCTCTTGTGTATTTCCACGAGAAATCGTACGATTAGCAGGTGTGGCGTTCTGGCTCCACCAGACGCCTAGTACAGTCTCTGTCAAAAGGGTTGCCGCGCAGCCCGGCGGCTGAGAGGATATTAACAGGACGTCGTGATCAGGGTACTACGTGTCAGAGAGTGTCCTACCTCCGGCGCCCGCCTTGGCGGCGAGCTACCGAAGCTGTTTCGGGGTTGTTTTCGGGGGTGGGGTGAAAATGCAGACTTATCCTGTGTCGAAACTACTTGACGTTGGGAGTTTATTCTTCAGCCATAACTAATTTTTATATCTGCTCTACAAAACTGCTATCTCAGTTCAAAACCCCATGTTAAAGGTGAACACCTACCTTTAAGTAAATGTGAAATTGAAAATGCAAATTGAAATTTGAAATTGCAAAGGTCACAGTCAATGTCACAAAATGATACTGTTACTAAGAGATCAACGAAAGTTTTGTGACACATGTTTTAGGGGTTATTTTACACGTAAAATTCGATAACAGCAGCCATTTTCACAACTTGACCCCATAAAAGGTCAAGGTCAGGTCATCTAAGGTCAAAACTGAAAACTGACTAATATGAATAAGCAAGGCATGTTTCTAGACCAGTTTTGTCTCATAAATACAGCAATGTAATGTTTTATCTGTACCAGGTCAAAAAGTAAAAAAGTTCTTTTGAAAATGACGTCATTAGCTTTTTATGCTTGGGGAGCAATCAGTCACTGAAAAATACATATTTTAATTTGCAATTTGTTTGGGTGTTTCTTACACTTGGTTCACTCTTATATAATCCGCTTTTTCAATACCTTGAAAAAATAAATTTCGTAGGAAATTTCCCGAAAAAATCAGTTTTGGATTTTGAGGGGTAAAAAAAAATCAGAGATTGAAATTTTATCGACAAATTAATGTCCTTCCCTTTTCAGTTTTACGTTGGCAATTTGCTTTAAAGCTATGTTTTCTACTATGTATCAAACATGTATCGTTTTTCCACCCAAAATAGCATGACATGACGTCATCATAATGTCATTACCTATCTCCCAAAGTTATGATTCATTTTCGATTATTTTTTAGGAAGACGTCAACTTGATGCTGCATCAGATACCCAAAAATTGACGTCGCTATCTATTATTGTTTTCAAGTTATTGAGAAAATCCGGGAGGGGTAATATTTACCCCCCCCTACACCGCGTGTGTTAATCGACACCACCCGATGTCGATGCACTCGGCGAATAAATCCTTCGTGAAAACGGATAGTTTTTCAGTGCATTATCGGAATAAACTCTCCATTTCTCTGGAGCGATGTTTGTTTTCGTCTGCCGGAAGCAGGCTTTGAAAGTATACTTAAAAAGCTTTGCTTAAATGGACACTGCCACCTTCCCAAAAGTTTTCAAATGTACGACGTTTGTGGTGCTAAATATAAAGTAATTGCTGCCGAGCACGATTATGACATTTGTTTCTTTCAAACAGTGCTCAATTTAATACAAAGTTGAGTTTTAATATTTTGGTTGATGACGTCATATAAAGGGATTTCGGGAAATAGAGGAAACCTTCACACTGTCAAATGTATGGTTAATGCATGGCCGAATGTAAAACAAGTCGACCATCATGAACATTTACTGTATTGTAGTAAAGAGTGACGACGTCATCGGCTCAGAATCCCCGTTCATATACACTGAGGACTGGGAATGTTACAGATGTCAAAACCAAACTCATTTGTGATTCGACCTCGGTGGTTGTTTTAACTTATACCATACTTGATTTCAATGCCAAGCACTCAACATGGCTATCTTAACTGAAATATAATGTTAATGTGGGACAGACCCTTTAATCGCACCCGTTTAATTAAATGTCTACACTGTCCATCGGTGCTGTCTGTCAGTGCTGCACGCAATTAAATCGAATGAAACTATTTATGCCTTCGCCTCTGATACCGGGGCCGAGGGCTATAGTAATTGCATTGGATTCCACTGCGTGCAGCACCGCCAGACAGAGACAGAGACAGAGTTGGTGTCGATGAAGTGAACAGAATATATGTACGTGACTTCATACATCCGTGCCAAACAATAAAGCCGGCACTTCTGCCTCGTGCCGCATTGGCTCTATTTTAACCGGATCCCAACCGACGTCATGTTAGTCGACACGATCATTTCCCGCAATTCGAGCCCGTCGCCGATGTGCTACGAGCCCATCAGCTTTTCCCTGAGTCATGCGGACGGCAGGCCGGATTCCACAACATTATCGGCCACTTCAAAGCATTTTCTGAATGTCATGGCCCAGGAACCGGCACACGTTCCGGACCCGTGTCGGGCTGCTCTGATTCCAGGAGCTAGCCACAGACTCCGAGAACGCGACTGTGAAACTGAACTTTGACGACCGGCTGGACGGCACCGTCGCGTCACAATACCCCCTGTTACGGTTGACGGCGTCCGTTGGTGACGGTGACCACCACTAATCAATGGTGCCCACGCGCCGGTCAACGGCGGGGGAGGAGTTGAGCTGCCTGACATCTCTGAATGAAGCTCTGACCCGGCTGCCTCGTACTCGCGTCATCACTCACCGCCCCTCGTTGATTGCAGCTTCGAATCAGCCGAACTCGTAGTCAGACGGATTCACTTAATCACGCCGCGCGCCTCGATCACACCGCACAAATACGCGCGCACGGCCAGAAGCGTTCGATCGCCAGCTGTCCTCTCCAACGAGACTTGCTCTGTGGTCAATGGATCACATGCCGTCCATGGGATTCGCGGTGATCGCCTGGTTATTGGATTGGGTTATTGGATGCTCTGACCCCGCTGATTGGTTGCTTTGTAGGCGGACGCAACGGCGCCAGTCCCAACTCCGCTTAGTTTGCAGCATGTTTGTATTTTCCGTACAGAACAGTGGTCGTTCGACATTAGGAATACAAGATTGCTACCAGTTCTGGCGCTGGATAGAATACCAAACCGATGTTCGGAATATCCAGTTTTATGATAGTGTGTTATGATAGGGATGATAGGAACGGCATTGATGCAAAGTAGAATTTCATACACCAGAAATACAGTTTGCTTCCATTGTTCCAAGTGAACGTGTAGGTATATGGGAAGGTAGCTATGAATCAAATTGCACTACTATTTACAAATATGTCTTGAACTGCGTATATTGTATAATGAAATCTCAGGATAAACATCTCAACAGAAAGGATGTCATGTCAAAATCGATCAAATATTGAATGTGATGATTTTGGGTCGCGCAGAAAGCAACACCAACTCGTTTAACACGCGCACTGGAAGGAGGCGTTTTTGTGCCCCCCCACAGTTTTGTGTGAATAGATCGGAAACGGAGCAGAGCAAGGTGGCGGTTTTGTACGGAAATTACGGCAACACATTAGCGGATAATGAGACGTACAAAATGGAAATCAGTCGGTAATTTTTTGAGTTACATGAATTTGAATTCCAAAATGGTGGCCGGAATCGAGGTCGGCGAAGCGATATCTTCGGAACCGACAGTCAGATCGGAATGATTCAAGCGCCATTCGGTAGCCGATGCCAATGTTCATCCCTGGACACATCTTAAGAAACATTTTGGTGACCTGCGGCGTCGCAGTGGTCAAGTTCTAAAAATGGTGACATTTGGCCAGAGTTGACCTTCTTGACCTCGTTTGACCTTTAAGATATTGACCTAAGGTCACGTAAATTTTAGAAAATGTAGAACAACATAGCACCTACCTACCTTATAAGATTGATTGTTCTATCTTTCATACTTTCTGAGACCTCAGGGGGGGGCACTAAAGTGCCCTCCTCTCCGGTGCGCGTTAGTGGCATATAGGTACTCCTCTCCAGTGCGCGTGTTAACAATGTGTTCCTTCATGTTACGCCTATTCTATTCGAATCTTATAGGCATTAAGTCTCGGATACGGGGCCGCTCGTTGTTGCTAGTTGAGATTAACTAAACGGCCAGTCGCTCCTCCGGGGTCGTGTCCCACAATGTTCTGAATCGTATCATGCCAAAGTTGTGGTAGTGTAATTTATTTTGGTGTTCTAGAGACACAATGGCTTATACTAACCAAAACACCGTCTCGGGTGTCTGGCTTCCGAAACATCGCTTCCATTCTGTCACATTGCAATGTTATGATATATATGGGACTTTCTAAACGAATTCGACATCGACACAGCAGTGACTCTTTTTTATGATATGGTGTTTGCGGCGATCAACGATCATATACCGATGATTGAGCTTCGGCAACAAGTTCCCCCCTTGGTTTTTGACGATCAGTGCTGTGATCTCCTGGCGAGAAAGAGGAGAGCTTTTAGGGCGCAGGAAGGCTTAGCCCAACCGACGAGAACACCGCCGTCATGCCAGAGCGGAACAGATTTAAACAGCAGGCGTGGACGTTAAAAATATCGGTTCAATATCTACTTAGCCTGTCCTGAGACTTTAAAGATTAACCCCAAAGCTACTGGTTCGTTCGTTAAGGCGGTCAAATCACTTCATCTCGCTTATGCCTGATGCTGCGTGTGATGGTTCGGAGATCAAGGAGGACGTGGCCCGGGCCAAACTGCTTCAATGAGTGCTTTCGCTCGTAAGTTTCTGCGATCCCACTGGTAATGTAATGCCCGAGGCTCCTGTTAAATTCGGCCGGCTTGGATAGTTTTACCGTTCCTGTTGGTCGAATTTCTCAGATGTTTGCGTGAACTGCTGCGCGCACATGGCCTGCGGCCTGACGGGACTGAGAGTGCTAGAATTTTGATAAGAATGCGCCGACGAGCTTGGCTGGTGGCCTCTTGATGATAAGATTTGGGCCCGCCCTGTCCTTGGCGCACTGGCACTTTTCCGAACCGCGTGGAAGCAGGCCAACGTGATTCCCGTGTTTAAGAAGGGTTCCCAAAAAAAGGGCTTCCCGAAACTTACCGTCCTGTCTCCACTTCCTTCCAATCTGCTGTCCAAATCCTTTGAAAAAATTTCAGTGAGAGCCTCCTAGCGGCATGTCTCCCGGCCTTGCCCACCCACCAACACGGGCTTCCTTCCAACCGCTCCTGCTTCACAAACTCGCTGCTTCTTTAGACCATGCTGGACGTTCAAATCTCAAAAGGAACAACAGACTGACGCTATTTACACCGACTACTGCATCCGCCTTCACCAGTTGTCAATCACAAAACTCATTACTGTTCAAGCTACGACACTCCTTCAACATCACGGGTCCTGCATATAGTGGATTGAGTCCTATCTTCCACCGCCGCTCCCAGCGAGTTAGTTCTCAAGGAAAACACCCCGAATGGATTCCCAGTGAAATCTGCGTGTCCGGAAGGCACATTCTCGTCACTTCTTTTTGCCTCTACGTTGCTGACATTCCGAATCAAATCAAAACTGGCTGTTTGGTGTATCAGATGACGGTCAAAATTTTCCATCAGTTATGATCAAAAACGATGTAGACGCCCTTCAGCAATCTAACCCGTCTCTGCATATGTCAAAAATTGGGGAAAAAGCTGAAACTGCAACCCCAGCTAATGCAAGACCACACATTCAATTTCTTCGTACATCTCCGGTTCAGTCAAACTATACGCTTGATGGTCACCAGCATGGATCGCTGTGCCAGATTGCGTGACCTGGGGGTTAATTTTGGACTCAAAACTGACCTTCGCTCAACATGTCACGGCCACAGTGGCTAAAGCTAAACCGGATGCTCGGGACTACTTATGCGCAAGCTATGCGGATGCCGTCGAACCCCGAGAGAGGCCAGGTTCGACCATCATGCATACTTCGCGCTTTTAACGCTCATGTTAGGTCCGTTATGCGACCTCCCAGTGTCCTGGGTGCGGAGCCGCTATCACCCACTGGCACTGCTTCGAACGTTTTCTAGGCATCGATTTTCTCATCTGGCTGGGGCCTAAAACACTCACCAGCGATGCCCTCCTTTGACTACATTCTCTACTGGACCATTTTTAAATGCACCTCATTCAACAACTCGCTTCATACAGATGACCATTATGTTCATGCACAACCTTTCGCCACCGAATCGACAGTCCACATCTGGTCTTTCCGCCTGTTTCCTCTCTCGTACCAGCCCGTCGCTCGCGACCACACTAGTCTATTTCACGAGCTTTTCGGCAGAGTGACACAGTCAAAACGGCTTTTGTAGCCCGCCTGCCCCGACTGTGTGCAAACCAGTTCCTGTTCAGCGGTCTCCAGGACGTGACTTCTTTTCATCACGCTACACTGCGAAACTCACGCGTCGGCCTTGCCCGAAGCCTAGGGTCTTCTTGGTATGAATACCGGAATTGCCGTTTCTTTTTAAGTGTATGCCTTGGTGTATGGGGGCTCCTCACTATATCTCGACCCTTGATGTTTATTTTTGGCATTTTTGAAATTTAAATTGCATTTTTAGGCCACCTTTGATACTGTTGTATTGTAAGCTGGATTGTGGATGTGTATGTGTGTGTGTGTTGTCAAATGGGAAATGTCAAAAGTGTTGTGGGGTGTTTATTGTGTGTGTGTCTCGACTGCAACCGCTATAATTGGCTCAAGCCTGTGGCTGCAAGAAGTTAAATAAATAAATAAATAAATAAATAAATAAATAAATATTTTATATTATTAAATTTGTGTTATCATTATATGATGCCTGCAGCCTTAGGGAAATCCTGACGCGTTTGCAATGTTGGTCGTCATTTGTTTTCTCATCATTTACCCTCTGCTGTCCGACATGATGTAATGCACCAGTTGAATGCTGCTGCTGTGTATGTCAGTCACCGTGCCGGCAATGTGAGCTGTGCAGAACGTCTCATACGGTACCTATGTTTCTGGCTGCGTTTTCAGCCGCGACTGGGGACACTGTCTGGATGACCAGCCTACCGATCCCGAGTACAGCTACCCTCAGGTGAGCCGGCCAGCATTTATGCCGATCTGTCGCTTTCAAATGTCGTCAAGGTAAATTATTTTCAATAGTCAGTTTTTTGTTGACAGGACGTTTTCTGCCCCTTAGATATGTGTTTGTGATGTATCTACTACTTTGGGACGTATCATCTGCCCTCTCACCTCTCACCTCTCACCTCTCACCTCTCACCTCTCACCTCTCACCTCTCACCTCTCACCTCTCCCTCTCACCTCTTCACCTCTCACCTTCTCACCTCTCACCTCTCACCTCTTCAAACCTCTCACTCTCACCGGTGCTCACCTCTCACCTCTACCTCCTTCACCTTCACCTCTCACCTCTCACCTCTCAAACCTCTTCACCTCTCACCTCTCACCTCTCACCTCTACCCTCTTCACCTCTCACCTCTCACCTCTCACCTCTCACCTCTGCAGGAGCTCCAGGGGATGCTGTACGCACGCTGACCATCAAGTGTAAGTGCTGTACGGCCCGGCCGCGTCACAGTGTCAGATGGGCAATGTGTGCGAGACGCTGTGGTGCAGTGTGCAAGGCCGCTGCGTCACCAAACTGGAGCCAGCCGCTGAGGGCACCAACTGCACCAGCCCAGAGGCGCCCGCGGACACAGTCACGGTTAGTCGCTGCCGTCACATACCTACGTCATCGGTAGAGAATGGATGGGTTTGGGGGTGCTCGAGCACCCTCTGAGCTCAAAAATGCATCCCTCATTACCAGACTTGTGTCTGGATCCCGAAGTTGGATCTGGAATCGCAGTGGATCCCTCGGTATAAAATGCATGAAGATCTTGAATCCCGGTGGATCTCTCTGTGTAAAAGGCATGAAGTCTGGGATCCTTCTGGATTCCTCGGCGTAAAATGCTTTAGGATATGGGATCTCAGTGGATTTATAATTCAAAACGAGCCTTAGATCTTGAAACACATAATGCAGGGATCAGACGTGTGCCTGGATCCGGAATCTAGCTGAGTTCTGGATCTGTCCTGTGTCCCGGGAGTCTCATATGACACCAGATCCAGGTACACAATAAGCCGAGGGATCCACTTATATTCCAGATCCTGTTATATTTTATGCTGAACGATCCACTGGGATCTCAGTAAGCCGAGGGATCCACTTAGATTCCAGATTCTGTTACATTTTATGCTGAAGGATCCACTGGGATCTCAGATCCAACTTCTAGATCCAGGCACGCTGCTAGGTGCATACTTCTTCCTAATCTATTGGTTCCTAATTAGATAGGTCTATCTAAAAAATGACGAAATTGCTTCATATTTGCACAGAAGGTTTAATTTGTTGTAAGTATTCTTAAGTTTCACGTTAATAGCGCATTTTATGTTTTGAGGTTTCGTGAAAGTTCATCATGGGTGGCAATTACCCCCCCCCCGGTCACTGGGCGTGTTTAACGCAAGCTCCCTTAGTCTGATGTTTTTGCAGTCACATATTAAATGGACGTGTTTCAATAATATAACTAGAGGCATGAAACGAACTTTTTTTTCCTCTTCTCTCGCTTGGGCAGTAAATTCGTTACCATGCCGTTGCTTGTGAGTTCCGACCGTTATAAGCGTGGAGCGCTTATCAACAACTCCGCTTCCCAGCTGAAATCATTATTTGGGGCGCGCTCTCATCGGGCTGAGTTTTGCTAGTGTTTTAGGCTATGCAGTTTTATCTGGTATATGCATTCAGTGGGATCTAGCTAGCGCCACTCATCTTGTTTTCATTGAATTTTCATGAGGATTGTCGGCGGCTGATAGGGTCTGAACGCATGGAGCGCTGTCTGAAGCTAGTCAGCGCTAATGTGTGCCTTCATAAAAGCATCTGTTGAATGTCAACAGTACAGGGCTGCAGTGGCATATTGTACTACATTACCCCTACTCATACTGCACTCATGTTGTATCTCGTATTTACATGTAGACGACACCTCATTTCTGGAAAGGCTCCAGTGACCCCGCGTGGGTCGCCATGAGACATTTCCGACTATGAATGACTGCAGTCGCATGCAGTCATGAATCCCCAATACCGCCCCGGCAGACGGCAGGCGGTAATGTCAAACAGAATGCATCGACCCCGCTCCCCCGCGTGTGATTTGCTGCATCGAACGGCCATCGGAGAGTGCTGTACAGAGTGTACAGAGAGTACAGAGAGTACAGAGAGTGTACTGAGGAGTGTACATAGGCCAATTTAGTGGTTCAGATAGTGATATATATACTATATATAGAGTGTAAACAGAGAGTGTACACAGAGGGTGTACAGATAGTGCTGATTCATGCTGTGTGCTCCCTGCTGCGTTTGTGTTCCAGTAGAGCGTTGGGCTCGGGATCCACGGGGTCCGAGTTCGATTCTAGTTACCAGTGACTGACGAGGTCATCCGGTTACCACACACGGGTCGGCATGACACACCTCGACTATACAGACTACAGTCGCATATCGTCATGAGCCCCCAGTACCGCCGGCAGTGTTGTTCAGTGTGTTGACCCGACCACTGCTGTGTGCCTCCCGTGTTGCAGTGGTGTTCGGCCGGGGAGTGTGTGGAGGTACAGACCCGACCGCGAGCTGACGACGGCGGCTGGGGCGGCTGGGGGGACTGGGGCGACTGCAGTCGTACCTGCGGTACTGGGGTACAGAGCTCCACCAGGCACTGCGACCAGCCGGTGCCGACCAACGGCGGCAAGTACTGCGTGGGAGAGAGGCGACGCTACCGCACCTGCGCTACAGAGGTGAGAGAGGCGGCGCTACCGCACCTGCGCTACAGAGGTGAGAGAGGCGGTACCGCACCTGCCGCTTACAGAGATGAGAGAGGTGGTACTGCACCTGCGCTACAGAGGTGAGAGGTGGCGGTACTGCACCTGCGCTACAGAGGTGAGAGAGGCGGTACCGCACCTGGCGCTACAGAGGTGAGAGAGGCGGTACCGCACCTGCGCTACAGAGGGTGGAGAGAGGCGACCGCTACGCCACACAGCGCTACAGAGGTGAGAGAGCGGTAAACTTGGCACCTGCGGCTACAGAGATGAGAGGGTGCGGCGGACCTGACCTGCGCTAACAGAGGTGAGAGAGAGGCCGGTTACTCGCACCTGCGCCTACAGAGTGAGAGGGCGGTACTGCACCTGCGCTACAAGAGATGAGTAGAGGCCGGCGGAACTGCACCTGCGCTTACGAGGTGAGAGAGAAGAGAGGCGGTATTGCACCTGCGCTATCAGAGGTTGAGAGAGAGGCGTGTACTGCAACCTGCGCTACAGAGATGGAAGAGAGGCGGCGGACTGCACCTGCGCTACAGAGGTGAGAGAGGCGGTACTTCACCTTGCGCTACAGAGATGAGAGAGGCAACGCTAACGCACCCTGCGCTACAAGAGGATGAGAGAGGCGTATGCAAACTGCCGCTAAGAGGTGAGAGAGGCGGTACCGACCTGCACTACAGAGGTGAAGATGCGACGCTAAACGCACCTGCGCTAACAGAGGTTGAGAGGCGGTACTGCACTGCGCTACAGAGGTGAGAGGCGGTACTGGCACCTGCGCTACATAGGTTGAGAGAGGCGGTAAGCTCGCAACCTGCCGCTACAGAGGTGGAGAGAGGCGGCGGACATGCACCTGCGCTACAGAGGTGAGAGAGAGGGGTACTGCAGCCTGCGCTCAGAGGTGAGAGAGGGCGGTACTGCACCTGCGCTACCAGACGATGAGAGAGGCGGCGGACTGCACCTGCGCTACAGAGGTGAGAGTAGAAGGCGGTACTGCAACCTGCGCTACAGAGGTGGAGAGAGAGGCGGTACTGCACCTGCGCTAGCAGAGATTGAAGAGGCGGCGGAATGCCCTTGCGCTACAGAGGTAGAGAGAGGCGGTACTGGCACCTGCGCTACAGAGGTGAAGAGAGGCGGTACTTGCCCACCTGCGCTAAAAGAGATGAGAGAGGCGACGCTAACCGCACTGACGCTACAAAGGGGAGAGAGGCGGTACTGCACCTGCGCTTAACAGAGGTGAGAGGGCGGTACCGCACTGCGCTACAGAGATGAGAGAGGCAACGCTACCGCACCTGCGCTACAGAGGTGAGAGGTGGTACTGCACCTGCGCTACAGAGGTGAGAGAGGCGGTACTGCACCTGCGCTACAGAGGTGAGAGAGGCGGTACCGCACCTGCGCTACAGAGGTGAGAGAGGCGGCGCTACTGCACCTGCGCTACAGAGGTGAGAGGCGGTACTGACCTGCGCTAACAGAAGGTGAGAGAAGGCGGTTACCCCACCTGCGCTACAGAGGTTGAGAGGCGGTACTTGCAACCTGCCTGCTAGGGGAGGTGAGAGAGGCGGTATGCACCTGCGCTAGCAGAGGTGAAGAGAGCGCGGTACCGCACCTAAGCGCTACCAGAGGTGAGAGAGGGCGGCGCTACTGCACTGAGCTACAAAGAGGTGAGAGAGGCGGTACCGCAATCTGGCGCTAACAGAGGTGAGAGAGGCGGCAGACTGCACCTGCGCATATCAGAGGTGAGAAGAGGCGGGCGCTACTGCCACCTGCGCTTCAGGAGGTGAGAGCAGGGCGCATGCCGGGGGCAAAGGGACACGTGCACCCCTAATTACACAAACTTTTTTTCATTAAAAACAAATCGGTGGTATCCTTTTGCGACTTTTTTGGGGCCCTCCAAATTAATAGTGGCCCTAAAATCCGTGATGATTTTGATTTTTGCGCTATTTTTCCAGGGGGGCTGTTGCTGAACGGCCCTGGGGAATGTCGTTGCCCCCCTTGGTCGAAGGTCTGGCTGCGCGCCCTGGTCAGCATATAACTGGGGATTTCGTGACTGTGCTTCCCGGAACGGCTAAATATGCTTTGAATATTTTGTAATATACATCGCTTAGATTGTGCTGCATTAGGCGTAGCCAAGCTCGCCTTTCTTGAGTCAGTTGGCAATTATTGTCATACGGTTGCCATCCTGTTGCGGAATTTCTCAAAATAACCAAGTTGAGAAAGCACAAAGCTCGTCTCCACCAGTTACATTCAAGTAACTTAATACTGCTTCTACTCGGTATAAGAAGGTGACCTTTAAAAGTGACCGTCTCTGCCTAGCGAAGCGTTTTACTATCGCGTGTTAGCCCAATTCCTGTTCGGATTTGCAGGCGCTAAATTTGTCCGAGGGATGATTCGACCCGCTCCATATCTTCCAGTACCCAATTGTTTCAGTTCTTCAAGAACAGTTAGTGTAACGATTTCGCAAAAGCTCAAACAAATGGTACCAACACAATGTTTCGAAACTTAATTGTTTTTGTTTGATGCGTACCAAGAGGTGGAAAAGAATGAAAAAATGCCGCACAACAATCTAATGTGGTGTCAGGTCGTCATGTCAGCGGACGCAGGAGCGTAGAAACGTGTCAAAAAGTGAGGGGGCCAGTGAAACTTCGATCTCGTCTTGAGGGTAACGCAATCACACTACATGGGATTTCTATGCAGATTTGAGCTCCTTTCGTCTTTGTAAATCTGTTGCGCATTTGAATTTTTATAACGGAGTAAAATGGTTGATTTTAGCACAAAAGATGGACAAAAAGTGATGGGGCCATGGCCCCCGCGGCCCTCCGCGTTCCTACGCCTATGAGTGGACGTATCCTGAGCAGACTGGTTAATGATTCGACGCTGATCGAATTTATTGGAATCGTTCAATCAAAATCCCTTGAATAAAACATAATTGATTTGCCAGTATCACAACCAGATCTTTGGATTCATGAATCGTGATTGAATCCACACCCGCATAGAATTGAGGCTGATTGAATCAAAAGACTTAACGACTATTAAATACACTGGTAAATTGTGAAAATTAATGCAGTGCCACTGGCTTCATTCATTTATACTGAAACATTGTTGTGTAACAATGTTCGAATGCTCATATATGTAGAATGCTCAAAAATGCTCATATATGTATGTTTCCATTTGTATTGATATGACATAAATTCACCACATACATTTCAATGTTGAATCAAATGTGAATCGATTAAAACATTTGTTTTGTACTTTGATTCAGACAGAATCAATGATCAAAATTGTATCCGTGAATCGAACGGTGATCGAATCATTCAGATTCCAATTGAATCGTGAATGAATCGTTGCCCCCCCCCCCCAAAAAAAAAAACTTAATCAATAACTAAACTGATCGTGTGGAGGGATGTTTTCCCGCTTCTGGCCCGCTGCACGGACCAGTCACTGACTCTCCCTGCCTGCCACGGATCAGTCACTGACTCTCCCTGCCTGGCTCGTGTCGCCAGTCGTGCCCCGAGGGAGGCGCCTCGTTCCGCGCCCAGCAGTGCTCGGCGTACGACGCGGTACCGTACCAGGGCCACAACTACACGTGGACACCCGTCTACATCCAAAGTAAGGCAACAGCGAGAGGTTACTGTCAGAACTGGCAGCGGGAAATACACACCAATGTGTGTGCAGTGCGCTGAAGTGCGTGTGGCCGTTTTATTATTATTGAGTGCTCATTTGCCTGTGTTAGCCCAGAGTTATCGGCAAGACAATTATCACTTAAAATGCGAATATTCGGTTTCACTTTCAGTTTCATTCTAGTTAGATAAACAGTCAAATCCTCAAGCCCATCTGTTTGTTTAGCGATGCAATAGTCGCTGTCTTTTCCGCAGCAATAATAAATTCAGCTTCTCCCCAGAAATTAATTTGTGTAAGCATCTCAACCTCTCGAATTGAAGCTGTGAACGAGATTGGCTTGTTATAAGAATCTCCGACTGCATTACCTTCATTCCGACACGTAGTAGTATTTTCCAGCCGGCTGACTAACTGATGGATAGTCTATAGTATTTCCAGTCTGTCGGCTGAATAATATTTCCAGTCGGATGAATGCTGCCATATACTGTATACGTGGGCTCGTTAGTATAAGCTTTGTGGCTGTATCAGCCCGTGTCTGTGGTGTGTATGTAGACGGACAATAATTTAGTGGCCGCGTCCGCTCCTACGAGCGCGCCAAACAGTACGGCTGGCGCGTTGTGACGCGGAGACGCGGGAGAGCTAGCGCCGCGAGCGGTCGTCGTGTTGTTGCTAGAAGCTGTTTGTCAGTAACCGACGTGATTCGTGATAATAAACCAAGTTTACCGTCATGGGCTCACCGCATATTGGGACAACAGAAGAACTGTCTATATGTATGTGCTGTGCCTCTGCTCATGCTGTGCCTGTAGTGTGTCTGTAGGGTGTCTGTGGTGTGTCCGTGCCGTGTCTGTACTCTAGTATGTCTGAGCCTGCTGTGCTGTATATGGTATGTAGCATACCTTTGCCGTACCTGTGCCGTACCTATGTCTTGAATGTGATATGTCTGTAGCGTGCCTGTGCCGAGCTTGCAGCGCTGCCGTGCCAACTGGCGTGCCTGTTCTGTGCCTGTGCCGTGCCTGAGCCGTGCCTGTGCCGTGCCTGTGCCGTGCCTGTGCCGTGCCTGTGCCGTGCCTGTGCCGTGCCTGTGCCGTGCCTGTGCCGTGCCTGTGCCGTGCCTGTGCCGTGCCTGTGCCGTGCCTGTGCCGTGCCTGTAGCGTGCCTGTTTGGTGCCTGCAGCGTTGCCGTGCCAGCTGGCGTGTCAGCCGGTCGGTCACCACTTCACAGCAGTGCTCTCCGACACAGTGGTGGATGGCACACCGAGCCAACTCGACTCCGACATCTGTATCAATGGAAAGTGCCAGGTACGCCAGGCAGTCGGCAGTTGAGCTTGTGTTGTCTATTTCCGAAGCCATTTACATTGTAAAATAATTTCATTTCAATTGTTATTTTTGCTTCCGGTTGAATGTCAGAGATGGTCGGTAAAGAGGTTTATGTGCTATTTTACTCCAATAAGGCATTACTTTGAGCTCAAATGTTAAAGGCTAAAAGTTTCGAAAATTCGACGCATATTTCGTGTATCGTGAACAACACACTGGAATGTTTATACCAGAACACAAAAGCAGTCATCGAAGTTTGTTGTATGACGTATGTTTTTTATCAGAATTGCACCTGGGGCGTCTCCGTCCGGCAGGGTATCGGCACTCGGCTGTCACAGTGTGCTGGGTTTGGAGGCCCGTTGTACGTCCCTGTTGTATGTTATTAATCCGCATTGCACCCGGGGCGTCTCCGCCTGGCAGCGTATCGGTTGTGACGGCGTGCTGGGCTCGGAGGCCCGCGCTGACCGCTGCGGCGTCTGTCACGGGAACGGCAGTCTCTGCCACACTGTCCGTGATACCTTCAGCAACGACCAGCCGGGAGACGGTAAGTAGCCGGGAGACGGTGAGTGTCTGTCACACGGGGAGGGGAGGGAGGGGGAGGCAGTCTCTGCCACACTGTTCGTGACACCTTCAGCACCGACCAGCCGGGAGACGGTGAGTGTCTGTCACACGGGGAGGGGAGGAGGGAAGTCAGTCTCTGTCACACTGTCCGGGACACCTTCAGCACCGACCAGCCGGGAGACGGTGAGTGTCTGTCACACGGGGAGGGGAGGGAGGGGGAGTCTTTGTCACACTGTCCGTGACACCTTCAGTGCCGGGAGACGATGGGAACGATGCTTCTTCCCTCTTCTTGAATAATATTTTGTGTTATGTCTGCTTGTTTTCTCATAACCCTTTGCCTCATTGATATCTTTTTAAAAATCCCTTATTGAAACACATTTAAAGTTGTGCCGACTGAGCTCACTCAATTGATCAATTTGTGTAGGAAGCTTGGTTCTGTTCCATGAGCCGCGTCTGCAGTCTGATGCCGCTAATTGTAACACATCGCCGCTGACGCCTCAGGCTATGTGGTGGTGGCTGCCCTGCCGGTGGGCGCCCGCAGTATCCGAATGGAGGAGCTGGAGGGAAGCGAACAGGGCAGCTTTCTGTCAGTGACCGTCACCGACACCGGCACAGACGCTGACACTGACACTGATGCTGACACAGGCGCCACCGAAGACACCGGCGACCTCAACGCCAACAGGTGAGTCAGGTTGTAGTCAGCCTGGCAGATCCAAACCGGGTACAAGGCGAGTTATGTACAGTCTACTACATAGATCATATGTTCTGTCAACTTCATCGACACCACCCGAGGTCGATGCGCCCTGCGAATAAATCATTCGTGAAAATGGCTAGTGGCTGTCCTTGCAGTGCACTATTCGAATAAACCCTCCATGTATCTGGGCGTTGTTTGTTTTCGTCTGCCGGAAGCTACCTTTGAAAGTATACTTTGAAAGCCTTGCCTAGGCGCACCCGTTCAATGTCAACATAGTCCATCGGTGCATACACGCAGTTAAATCCTAATGAAACTTGTATGCCCTCGCCCCTGATACTGGGGGCGTGGGCTATAGTAATTGCATTGGATTCCACTGAGTGCAGCACTGACAAACAAAGACAGGTGGTATCGATGAACAGAAAATGGTCTATACTGTACTATTGGTTCTAAAATAAACGACCCGCTGGGTTGGCCGGCACAGCAGTTCATGGGAATATACCTTCTTGGGAAAAGTTTGTGGATTGATGTAGATGAGTGCCCAGATGAGTGGCTCTCATCTCCATCATGTCTTATAATTTTCCCAAGGCGTGGGAAATATATATATATATATATATATATATATATATATATATATATATATATAATATATACTAATACAATATATATACATATATACAATATCATAAATACTATATATATATATATATAGTATATACACATTATATAATAATATAATATATATATATATAATTCTGATGTACGCCTATGACTATTTCATCTTGTAGATTTTTCCTTTGGATATATAAAAACCATTTAATTAGAACGCTCAAAAACGTTGGCTGCAACAATCAGTTCGAATCACCATGCGCAATTAGACCTTTAAAAAATCCGAAAGTATCGTATTTTTTACCCCCTGGCCCCCCCCCATTTTTGACCAAAAATGACATTTCGGGGTTCAAAAAGAAAGATCTCGTTACGGCGAATCGAATGATATTCGCTGACCACCTATTTGCATTTTGTAATTTTTCAACTTTAAAAAAAGAGGATAGGGTCAATGGTGGACATAATACTCATGATGCTCGTCCTATCGAAATCGGCCGAGCAGTTCTTGAGATCTCTGGGGGAGGGTAGAACTATTTGGTAACTTTTACCTTGCCCTTATGTCTCGCAAACACAGTGGCATTGTCCCGTTATCGATGTAGTTTCACACCGCGAACCCTCGTTTCACGCAAAGTTCGATTGTCTCCAAAGCAGATCCGTTTTAATCCTTCCTGAGCAAGGCTGTCTGGTAGAGGCGGAGCGGAGGATAAACCTTGAAAGGTCAGGATTTCAACATTAATTTCAACTTTGTTGGCATCGCTGAGGATTAATGTTTGACAGGTCGGTAGAGCTACATGTTCATGGGGTGACTGACGTATGAGTGAGTCTGGGGCGGATCCAGAGGGGGGGCTGCAGAGGGGCGCGGTCTCCCCCAGGCGTCCGGGTCGCGGGGCCGGGCCGTGTTTGGCCTCCCCGGAAACACCCGGCTTTGGCGAGGCCAAAGCTACGCTCGACCCGCGCCCCGGCGCCTGCGGGAGGTCGCCGCCCCTCTGCAGCCCCCCCCCTCTGGATCCGCCAGTGGAGTGAGTATGCTGTGATTATCACTTTATTTGAAACTGAAGTAAAACTGATAAGTGAGTCAGCGGAAAGCTTAGGTAAAACCTCGACCACCTAGCTGGTCTGACCCGGCTGTTTACTTTATACCTTGATTTAACTGCACGCCAGCCAATGTAATGTCCTATATGAACTCTCCTCAACTATAGATATGGCGATGCATACACCGCAGTACGCATAGCTAGTCGACCAGATGACTGCCTAAATTGAAGTCTGCAAGGCGTTCCTTTTCACATAGTTAATACTTGTCTCCACTATATTACTCGGAGACGGCGACGCCATGCGAGTCCCGCAGCTTATAAGTTTTTTAGAAACAGTTAGTTAGAAAGAGCCAGTTGTTGAGAGATTAAATCTTTGGCATTCGATAAATTTTTAATATGATTGAAATAATACTTAACATTCCTAAGGAAATCAGTTACTTTTGTGTTGAGTAGATAGCAGCTTCGAAGGCCATATCGAGGAATAATTTACGGCATACTCTATTTGGTTGAAATGACTCTCCTGCCGAATATATGTTATATTTTATCCTGAAACATGGAACGATGTTGAAAATTTGGGATCTTTGTGAAACATCTTCGTATAGTAGCATGTGTTAAAAGCACCGTCACTGGACCAGCCAGCGAACCCTTCGCTATTGGCAATATTATGAAAGTTATTACCGAGCGGGCAAGGAACGCCCGTGAGGTTTCTCGTCAGCTTACTATAAAAATTTGCATTTGACCCGGTTCGACACGGCCCGACACGGCCGTACATACTCTTTTTGGAAGCTAATAACTTTGCAACCACTGCCTCGATTGAGTTTGAATTTTCACCATTGGATAGCTACACTTCACCAAGTCAATTTTACTTTGAGCAAAACTATGCACATGGAAGTTATAATCTAACTTAGTGAACAAAGTAAAAATTAATAGATCTCGTCTGCATAATTTGCGCCGGCAAAGCCTTCCATAGTCAACAAATTTTGATCTAAGCATTAATTTATACGATGAAGCATGCAGTGCTCAGGACGTGCACTTCATTTTGGCGGATTCGAGAACGGAGATCATGGAAATGTAAAAATACATATAAAATTATGAATGGCTCCGAGTTAAACATAAGGATATATTTTTTCCAGGCGGGTGACTGAAAAACTGAGCGACGAAGGAGCGAGGTTTGTCAGGAACACCCGCGGAAAAGACTCCCTATCTTCCACGAGGGAGACATCAATAATTATATATATATATATATATATATATATATATTTCTAAGTAGAGTTTAATTCATTATCATATGTCTCAGTATGTTCTTAGCATTAGCGCGAGCGTGTGGTAAAATATTTTTAGCTCTGAAAAATCAATGTTAAGTCAATTGGTCAAAGCTTTCGGCCCGCCGGGCATTTACATTTTACCAAGCCTTGCTAACGCAGTTTTAAAAACGGAGGAAGAGATATGATAAAATAAATACCACACTTAGGCCGATATAATTGCTTTAAGACCTCGGTTGTTGTAGGATTTTCCGCCCTCGACCTTTGGTCTCGGGCGGAAAATCCAACAACGACCTCGGTCCTAATGAAATTATTGTATCGGCCCCTTGTGGTATTTATTAGTCCAGTTTAGTTCAGTTCTTGATTTTTCGTCTAAACTCACGTAACCTTTTATTTCATATCAGAGGGATGCAAAGATATCAACTCACTTAATCGTTGAACGAGCATTAACCCTCGCCCTACAGGAGCTTTTTCACATTCGCCCCACGGGGAGGATGACAGCCCCCCCTGCTATTTTAAAAACCAAGCACCATAGAGCAACGCGGAAAAAAATGTTGCCTGTCATGTGAGGAATATAATGGTATGCATTTTTTAGGTTTCAGGTCAACGGGTAATCTTGCAGGCCAAGTGAATGACCTCGACTCGACCACGTCAAGAATAGCGATTTTGCTGTCAGAAAACCTAAAAATTAGAAATTGATAAATGTAAATAAAAAGGCATGATCCTTGACCAGTTTTGGTTCCTGAATGCAGCAATGGTATTCAATTGTTCGTATCTAGTAAAAAAGTAAAAAAATGTGATTACAAAATGACGTCATAATTTTATGCACTTAGGAAGCCATCAATCGGTCAAAAATAGAGATATTGCTTTTAAGTTTGGTCTAGGTATTGTTTATAATCAGTTTTCTCTCATATATTCCTTTTTTAATCATCTTTGACAACTTAAAAAAAAAAACTTTTTGAGGGTAAAAAAATCAACACTTCGGAATTTCGAAATTATCGTGTAAAATAAAATGTCATTTTACGTCTTGTTTATCTTTCGTTTGCTATTATCTGCAACCCTTGATTGTTTGATATTTTTCAAACATTTATCGTTTTTTACAAACATGACGTCATTAAGACGTCATTATCTCCTAAACTACCTGACTAATTGCTAAGAAATTTCCACAGCATATGCATAATTGTTGTGAACTCAGCTACTAAAAAGTTCAGAAAGATAGGCCTGTATGTGTAAAAAGTTATTAAATACAAATATCACTTAATCCCCCCTGACATGCCCCCTGACAGGCCATACAGCCCCCGTAGGACGAGGGTTTAACCTTTTTATCTTTGCATCTCGGCGGAGTGCAAAGATAACAATATTATTGCGATGCAGACCCAATGGAAAATCAACCTCTACTAGAAAGATATAGCGCGCCCGCTCGGTCGTCGCCGGCGCTCAAAAAGGCGTTTTACTGGTTTTATAAATAATTATGCGTATACAAGTTCCGAGTCTTGTTCATCTTAGTTTGAAGCAAACAATGTCATAACATGCACCACGTTTGCAAGCCGCGCCACTTCTCGTGATCTATGCTGAATATTCATATTACTTTTGAAAATAAAATCGTTGTGGGGGTATATCTTGATGATTTTGCCAAACCAATGCCGTTGCCAGGTACAAATACTCTTTATCAGAACATTAACAGCTATTTGGAAAAGTGACTGGTTTCCTTTGATATCTGCTACATCAAGCTACATGTTGTGGTTCTTCTTTCGATGCTTGTATTCACATTGAAATTGGAATATGTTTATTCGCACATAAGATGTTAAAAAAGTAAATTTGGAAGGTATTCTGGGAGGAAGGCCACCTTGGGTGTGTTTATGGAAGCATTAAATATTGAAACTTCATCACGAATCTGGGATTTTGTTTGCCAAAATATAAACAGATTAACCACTAGTGTTGTCCAATTATATACTTTTCTTTTAATGTTTCTTAGTGTCGTATGTGAGAAGAAAATGCCTATATTCATAAAAAATATAGCCCAAACTTCAAATGCGTGATAAGTCCATGTAATGCATATAGTACTGGCCATCATATATGTAGGAAGCCGGTTACACTCCATTTAACAGAACTTATACTTTTTGACGGTAGCTGAGCACTTAATATTAATTTAGCTCGCGAAGATACTCTATTTGTGCACGAACCGTTCCAAAAAGAGAGCACCTCCACTATATTGATGACCGCATCCATCTTTCGCCACCTCCACTTCTTTGCTGACTGATAACCGCGGGGAGAGCTAACTGCGACAAAAATAGCTATGATGGAATAGGCGGCCGCTGTGCTGACCCGACTGCAGGAGCTCGTCGGTATTCGGTCTGACGTCTACCACAGAACGGTATGATGCCATGTCCAGCCATCGTGGGATCGCCGCAGCAAATCTGACACCCAAGACACGATGTCTGCTAAAGGTCAAACAATTCCGAGGATATTTCGGGCAGGCGACATTCTGCGACCAAATGCAGAGATCAGTGAGGAATGAGTTCTGCTTCTATGTTTAGATCAACGGAGGCGACGTCATGGCCGCTAGGCTGTCGGGAAAATGAATGTGCCTTGAGAGATATGAACGGGTCCCTGGGGATTCGATATGACAGTGTTTCCAGCTATTTGCATGCGATTGGGATCAGATTCGACGATAGTGTTTCGCAGAGTCGCTCAATAGATCAGGACTTTATTCTAACAGTTGTATCCCTGGCAATATGTAGGGGTTGGTGATAATGCTCATTTTTTTCCATTTTTCCCCTCAAATTGAGCCACATAATCTGAGCATGAAGACATGAAGATTCTGAACGTTTGAGCTGTCTAACTCGATAAAAAAACGCACATTATATCAAAGTTGTATAACAAACCGAGCTTAGCCTTCGCCCTGGTGAGGGGGGCATCTTACTACATCCCCCTCCTTGAGTTTTTTTTTCTCAGGAATATCGGAACAACTGCGACGCGCAGCGCCGCCAAATTTGTTGCAGCTATTACATCAATTACCCACACTTTGTCAAGGTTCTGACCTCAGGTCATCTCAGTTCAGGTTACCTGGTGACCTTACCTTCCATCTCAAAATGTTTGTGATCGTGCGAAAGCCACAGTTTTTGTCCGAGAGATTTGAAACTTGTAGGATTTTATAAGGTCATAAGTAGGTGTGCTCTACAATTATTATATCTCGGATTATTATTTTTGCACCGGTGACCTAAGGTGAGGTCAATTTCCCGGCCTCTCTATTATAAGTGAACGGGAAAATATTCAAATGCTTTCTTTTCAGAGAATGAACATTATATCTGGCCAATTATGTTAAAATCATGTTATTCAATTCATTCTTGATTACCCAGATCCCATGTGAAATTGTTGACCTACAGTGACCTCTGCTAGGTCATTTGAGGTCATCTGAGGTCATCAGCAATGTTTTGCTATTACATCTTGATAGAATAAAGATAGAGGCGAGCGAAAGATACCAATGTGTTTGTCTCGTCCAGCCGCGTCTCTCCATGTGCAATATGGCCTACGTGGGTCAGGAAATGACCTTGACCTGAGTTCACATTTTGCAGTTGACCTAGCAAATAACCAGTTCACCATTAAAGGAAATAATTCACCTTCAACATGGGTTTTGAACTGAGATAGCAGTTTTGTAGCCCGTGTTGAAAACCCCCAACTGCAAGTTTTCTGGGCTGAAAGGGCTCTCCAGCCAAAATATTTGACTTTTTTTCAAAGGATTTTGGGCCTCACACACCTGGGCAGAGGCTATACAGTTATCTTACGCGACTATACATTCGAATATGACTGGCTGAGCCACGTTTGACGTTGCGGAGAGTACGCACATAGTTTTGATGAAATTAATAATGTACGTCCTTCTGACTTGAATCGGCGCGATGTATGGCTATTTTTGACACTATGAAAATAAGTTGCACTTGAAAATATAATCAAATAGTGTTTGAAACAACAATCCAAGGTGAACTATTTCCTTTAATAAGTTTCAAGTTGATTTACGAGACAAACACGGTGGACGGTGGTGTTCAAATCATTGTTTTATCTTAATTAGGCAAAAAGTAACTCACGACAAACATTTTTACCCAAATTTGTTTATGCTTTGGAGCTTTAACTATTAACTTGAGCTAAAATTTTAGGAAACGGTGGCGTTTGCATTTTTCAAAAACTTCCGATTTTTTCCTAGCTATCATAGCTCCCGAGATATTCGGGGTTGTTTGAAGTCATGTTCTAAAACTGCCAAATGTGACCTTTAATGACCTCTGGTGACCTCAATATTGACCTGAGCCAAAAATGTATCGGAGTAACTTCGAATTTACATGTCGAGAGAGCTCACAAAGTCTTATCCGCGTCTTTCTAGCCCTTTAGTTTTCGAGTTAGAGGGGGGGCATTTGACCCCCACCACGGCGAAGTTGTCTCAGAGGCCCACCGCGGTGTGGGGTAGTCTGCAACTGGCCACTTTGAAGAGAGGAGCCAGTTTGCTAATACACACTGGAGTTAAATGATCATATTTCCACATGTCTTAAATTTATATAAATGTACAATGTATGTACACCAGGCGTATATCACTCCTCTCAGATGGCCAGGTTCTCCAGCGACTCCTGGAACCTCCCGTCGTCCAGCATCTGTCTGTTCCCCGCTTGCCCAGCAGTACCACCAGGCATTCCCTGAACTATGTGGTGGTCTAGACTCACTGTATTCCATAGGGCACGGTATCCAGAATCCGGCACAGAGGGTCGACCTTGGGAAGGAGGGTGGTGGTGTCCCGTGCGTGCTGAGTCTCCAGTTTGAGCCTCCTTCTTCTCCTTCTCATCTATGGAGGTGGCCAGGAAGCTCTCTACCTGCTCCACTGAGGTGAACGGGTCGCCCACCCCCTTCGGGTCCTCCAGCCGGCCGAGTTTTTTTCCGGTCCTTCATTAGAGCCATCTTCCTCTTGTCATCAGAGCGCTTCCTCGCCTTGTCCTCCATCTGCCTAGATCAGAGCACCTCATGCTTGATCTTGTCCTTCGTCACCTTCCTGTTGGACCTGAAGTTGCTGGTGGCACCTTCACATGTCTGTATCTGGAGGGCATCGTGTCATCTTTGTCAGCTTACTTCTTTGTAAACACCTTTTTTTCTTTGGCTGATTCGTTTCATTGACAACTTCCGGATTCTCTTCAAGGTCAGCGTCTTCAGGAATCACATCGTCTTTATCGTCACCTTTCTCCTCATAATCAGTCTTTTTACTCTCGCTGGACATCAGGTCCCATCTTCAGTCAAAAGTTCTTCTATATCAGAGAGCGTCTTGAACTGCAACTGCCTGGCCATCTCCTCTTGGCTTATCTCTTCCTTCTCCTTCTGCTGCCTCGTCTTCCTGACCGCCAGGTACCAGACCGGATCTACTGAGCCCACGCACTCCATCTTCCTGTCACTCCTCATGTTAGTCATGGGCGCCATGTGACCCTCGCTGCCAAAGCACCCGAAAACACCAATCATCATCAACATCATGTCGGTCAGATATATTGTCTCCAGCTTGCCCAATGCCCATGCTCACCCCGCACTTCTTCTTCTTCCTCGTATTATCGTTCTTCTCGAAGATGTAGAGCTTGTCCTTCTCAGCGACTATAGATAGCTACGTGTGCCTCTCTCCGCTCTTCATCTTCTTTCCGTCCGTCCTTCTTATGTCCTGACTCCCGGTGTGGACCTCTTGTCACGTACAGCTGCACCAGCCGGCGCACCAGGGTCTCGAATTTGATGCAATGGAGCGTGTTATGGTACCACTTGGCCATGAGAATCTTGGCCACCTCCCTAGAAGCCTGGTCTGAGTTCTGACCCAGCTTCTTCTCTGGGCCCAATCGTATCAAGTGCCGCGAAAGTGCAAGTCACGGCATGCCGTGAATGGAGTGCTCAGAATGCCACACTTTTGCGACCCCGGCGTTTGGCTCTACTAATTTATTTGCAGAAATAGCTCGCGCTCGGTTGGAAGAGAATTACGATCTAGATATCCCCGGTACGTTCCCGGGTCACGTTTGTTTGCAGCCTGGCGCACCAATATATCATACTACGACGTTGATAAGATTAGGTGCGATCGCAGGGCAATAATTGAACACTGCGATCACTTTAGTCTTTAGGTGCGATCACGGCACTTGGTAAGATTGGCCCTGG
Source organism: Semibalanus balanoides (assembly GCA_014673585.1). Taxonomy (NCBI): domain Eukaryota; kingdom Metazoa; phylum Arthropoda; class Thecostraca; order Balanomorpha; family Balanidae; genus Semibalanus; species Semibalanus balanoides. The sequence goes on from VOPJ01014391.1 coordinate 154,661, forward strand.
TCTCCATCTAAAAACTACTCAGGGAGTTGGGGTCAATCAGGGTTAACAAGAGCTATTACTTTCACCTTCGGAAAATGATTCATACTTAAAAATGACCTCATAATCACTTTAACTTAAATGCCATTCGTTTATAACATGCAGGAAACCAAAGCAGCTAAAGATAGTAAAGACTAAAGAGGTTGTTAAAAATGATCATTTGTGCTAAAAATATCTTATTTTATTCAAAAGAAAAGTCAACATTTTGAATAAAATAATATATTTTTAGCACAAATTATCATTTTTAACAACCTCCTTACAATAAACAAGCTGTTAAACTTTCTCAAAACTCTTATCAAACTGCTGAAGATACGTTTGGTTTTTCTCTACACTAAAGCCCACTATACTGGAGAACAAAAAAGAAGAAAACAAAACTTCAAGCCAAGGTGCTGGGGTTTTAATTTTACATAAGACCCCAGGCTATTTAGAGTTTCTCCCCCAAAATATGCCAAATAATCAGCACCCCGAGTTGTGAAAAGCTAGTCCGATTTTCGCCATTCGACCATCATTATCACCTATCATAAATAGTGCGAAGCATAACACGCTACCCACTATAATTTTATCGGACATCAACATTGCCGATTGTTTTATGCGTTTGTAAAATGTAAACAAACATTGATTTTTCTCCAGTTTGCGTAAAAACCCGGTTTGCCTAACCAAGTTAATCACGCATCAAACTGGTGCCCAGTACCTACGTAAGTCACGTTTCTCCATCCTATATCCATCGTGCTTCGGGGCGCTGCTTGAAACTCGGCCTTTAAATGAGATGGCTTTGTGTGATTTCAGATTCATTCAGTGGAGTGGCGAGTACTGGATGGGCGGCTCAGCACTCTACTATTTCCGAGTGGAGCACAACGAGACCATCATCATCCCGGGGCCTCTCAAATCGCCCCTTCTGCTAAAGGTCAGCACTGCTGCTGACTCGTGCCCGTGTAATAGATGCTTGTGATTGTTGTCTAATGTGTTGCGTAGTGTAATGTAGTACGTATTTAGTGACTTAGTCCTCTAATCTATATATGTATTGATTCTTTATTCATTATGATTGTTTCTGATTATAATATATATATATATATATATTTATATATATATATATATATATATATATATATATATTTGAGCAGAAATGGACAACAATTAAGTAATTCTATATTATGTAGACACGTTTCGATATTACATGTTCATCAGAACCTATATACAAGATACACAAACAATCGATAAAATGCAGAATTGAACTGTATTCATAATAGCTCTTTTAAATCATTATATTTAACACTCTTTACCTTTAAAAAATTGTTACTTGACTTTGACGTGAATTGAAATGACCGGCTACTAACTAAGGGCATACTTGTTGACGTTGAATTCAAATGCTCTGATATCTTCGCAAATAGGCGTTAAGGTTTTGGGAAACCTTGTGTATGATTAATTAGGACATGCGATGAAGGAAGGCTTACTTATAGACGAATCTGGCAAAGGAATAGCCTGCGTATAGGAGGTCAAAGACTCAAAGGATAGATGTGAGTGATCGCATTTCGTTGAGTGCATTTGTTGAATAAACATCAAGAAAGTGAAAGCTTACTTTTTATCAAAAGCGGTGCTGCTTTGACATTTTTTAAATATAGGAATAAGGAATGCTATTGAGACATCAACATCGCAATCAACAATGCTTTTGACATGAGCTGGCACAGCTTCCGCTACCGCTCTTTAAAGGGAGTGTGCCTACTCTTTTCAAAATGTAAAATATTATTTTCTTACGGTAAGAAGCGATTGCTTTGATTATTGGTTACGATAAAATTCACGTCTGGAGCCCCTTTAGTTGAATTGTTTACTTATATTGGTCTGGTTTTGCATTTTGTTTTTGTTTCAAACTCATAAACGNTATTTTTATTACGGTAAGAAGCTATTGCTTTGATTATTGGTTACGAAAATATTCAGGTCTGGAGCCCCTTTAGTTTAATTTTTAATTATATTCTGTTTTGCATTTGTTTTGTTTCAAAACTCATAAACGATCGTCACTATAAAAAGAGTAGCGAAGATGTTACTATAATGGCGCACTAAAGACGATAAACAAACCTTTATGAGCAATGTATATGTTTGTTTACAGTGATCGAGATCTGTTCGGCAGCTGTTATCAGTGCTCACAAGTTGTTTTCTATTGGCCAGAGCTAACAATTTATGATAGCGTTGTAATTAAAGAGCAATGCTTTTAGTAGCGAAAGCTCTCTGGCGACCATTGATAATTAAGTACTTCCAGTATGTGGATTGCGACTTTGGAATATCTCAGCAACTAAAGTGATTCTGGGGAAAATGAAGTACATGGCTAAATTCAGAAAAATATGTTCTTCCAGATTCTACAGATTACTACTGCTCAACAACTCCACTGACCAATGTGAGTAGGCATACTCCCTTTAGCTGGGTGGTGGATAGAAATAGAAAAAAAAATATCAACAGTCCATGTACGACCGACAGGTGTTATCTGCAATGATCGTAACGAGCTGTTGCATTCGACCTATATACGGTAACCAAAATCTGAGCACCGTCGGCATAACTGCAGCGTTTTTTAATGCAATGCTAGGTCATTTGAGAACAACAACAAAAATACAGGAGTGGCTCAAGGGCGGTACCCTGAAATACTCTCATTCTGTTGGGGAGACCACGAGAACGCACCGTGTGTCCCGATGGGTATCTGATTTTAGCCTGTTGGGTATGCTGGCCTCGGCATGGGCTGACAGAGGCGTGTGGTCCCTCGGCATGGGCTGACAGAGGCTTGTGGTCCCTCGGCATGGGCTGACAGAACGTGTGGTCCCTCGGCATGGGCTGACAGAACGTGTGGTCCCTCGGCATGGGCTGACAGAGGCGTGTGGTCCCTCGGCAGGTGCAGCAGTATTTTCGGCAGGTGTCCCGGCGACGGAAGAACCCCGTTTTTATCGGCGTGCACGTCCGCGGTACCGACCAGAATGTCGACTTCGTGGTAAGTCGCTACGCATTAGCAGGCAAGAAGCATTTAATCATCGACCACGCACATTTATAACAAGTCTTCCAAACCGTCTGACGAACCCTCTAAACCACTCTCCCACCAGCCACCAACAACCGGGAGTCAGGCTTTGTGATGAGCTGACTTACTTTGTCTGCTTTATTTCTGGATTATCTATGAAGTTTATGTTATTTGTTTGATGTTTTATGCTATGCTAAGTCATTTATCAAAAATATCATCATGCTATATTTTTTTTCTTATTGGAGATCTATTGAAATAATTTNAAATCCTTCTGAACTTCAAATGTGATTTATATCTAACGAACGATGGCACACCTACCAAGTGCCATAATACCTCGATGAATGTTAGTCATGAATATGATGACTCATTATGAATACGTCAAACGAATATGGCTGTGCTCGCTTCCCAGCCACATTAAAACCCAAACGTCTTCAACCTTTATATTTCGCATTTTCACTTTCAAAGTTTCACGAGCATGCCAATTGAAGCCATGGTGACAGCCCCCAGAGGAGCTTTCTCATCGTTTATCACTGAGTTTGAGGCCGAACTTCCCTTAACTCATGGATGAATCCTGACGGTACAATTCTGGTTCGCCAATGGCCCTGGAAGGATGCTATTTTGTTCTGAGCAATTTCTGGCTGCACTGGTGCTGCCAAGGCATGGTTATGGAGCATTAGTCGTGTTAACATAACAAAATATAATGTTGCCAGACAGTAGCGAAAGCTGTACACTCTACAGTCTATATAAAGTCCCTGATCTACTTTCGGATTTCATCCTCCTGTGACGTCGGCCAATGCTGCTCTCATAAGACAAAACGGGGTCTAGCTGCTGACTTTGGCTGCTTCGCGGCGCGTGGTATTTATGGATGCGTAAACTGAGTGGAGTTTGACTGGAAATTGATACCGGGTATTAATTTGTTTTTAAATTAGGTGCTGAGATCCCGACGGAAGTTTGTCGGCTAAAAGCACAGGCCGTGTTTACCTAAAGGTAAGTCTTAATGGTGGACAGAATCAGCATCAGTGTGTTGCAGGCATCTAAACCATCGTTTACTGGAGAAAATACATTTGAAAGTTTGCTTATGTATACCATTATATCCGTGTCAAGAGGAAGCGAAGTCCATAGAGCTGATTACAAAAATGGTTCTTGTGTTATGGGTAGGCATTAGTTCAGCAACTTACCTCCTCAGTTAACTCTCGCCTTACGGTAGCTTTTCTCACCTTCACCGTACGGGGAGGGGGCCTGACAGGAACCTATGTTAACTTCAAATATAAGTAGCATAAAGCAACGCGGTAAGAATCGGCATGTTGCCTGCCATTTGCAGAATCTAACAGTATTAAATTCTTAGGTTTCAGGTCAATGGCTGAACTTCCAGGTCAAGAGAAGGACTTCGACTTGATCACGTCCTGAGTAGCGGTGGTGATTTTAATGTTTTGCTGTCAGAACACCTCAAAATTATAAATTTATAAATGTAAATAAAAAGGCATGTTCCTAAACCAGTTTTGTTTCAAAAATACACAAAAAGCATTTGTAGGTTAAGTTCGTATCTAGTCAACACAAGTCCAATAAGGTGATTAAACAAACGGTGCCACTATAGTTTCTTACACTTGGGAGCCATCACTCAGTCAAAAATATACATATTGCTTTGAAATTTGTTTTGTGTATTCTCCATTCTTATTTCTCTCACAAACATTTTTTTTAAACATCTTTAAATTTTGATTTGGTTGTGATTTTTCCTCCATTTTTTAGGATCACAAACCCAAAGTTTGCAAATCTGAGGCTGCTATTTTAAATAACACTCGTTATTCTATCTTGTCAATTTTCTAATTGCAATTTGCTGTAAAAATATTTTTCTAATATTTTTCAAACATTTATCGTTTTTCCACCAGTGAGACGTCATTAAAACGTCATTATCTCTCAAACTATTAAACTAATTTCATTGACAGCATACGCATAATTGCTGTCAACTCAGCTACTGAAAATGTCAGTAAGGTTTTGATGTAAAATGTAATAAAAGTGGTAAAAGTGCATATGCATGTGTAAAAGTGGTGTAAAAGTGGTCAGTCATGGCATTCACCCCCTACACTGGCGAGGGTAAGCGATCGAAAAAATTGCAAGTACATACCTACTTTTGATCCTTATCAAATTGCGGTCTTTTTATTATTTATTATTATTCCTTATCGTTTTTGTACGCATTGGCGTGGAAAATATATTTTGCCTTCTGTTTGTTGTGGTTATATGTCCGCCGATCCTCTACTTCTAATAGCCATTGAATGGATAGGTAACCAAATAAGCAGTTCACCGATGCGCTTTTACGGTGGCCTAGTTAATGGTTGCAACCCTCATGAAAAAATGCTTAATTGATTTTCAACATTAGGAGTTGTGTACACTGTACAGTCTTGTCTCTGCGCTGTATATAATACCAGTAAAGCGCCGTAGTTGGTGATGAACGAGCGAGCGCGAAGGAAATGTATGATTAATTTAAACTCAATCGGGGAAGCCGTTCCTACATACTCCTCGTGGATATCCTACATACGATACTGCAGGATTGTTAACTACAGCGGCTCCGCCAAAAATCACCTTCACATACAGAAGCTGATTAACTTCGCGGCTCGATTCATCTCTGATAAACGGAAAGATGGCCACTTATCGGGTGTGCGTGACTCACTTCAGTGGCTTGATGCTCCTAGTCTCTCCCACTTTCAGACCCTGTGCCTACTCCAGAAAATCCGCAGTACCCGCCAGCCAGAATCTCTCGCAGACCTATTTACTGCAAACTGTGAACGGTCTGACGCGATAGGCAAACCAGGTAGAAGCTCTTTGGTCTCTGCCGAGAGTGCGGACTGAGGCCGGGAAAGAAGATTTGGATATCGAGTCGCTCACCTGTTAAACTCACTGCGAAGTGCGACCTGACTTTTTTACCATGTCTGCGGGACAGTTTTGAAGGGCACTCAAGGTCAAGCTGTTTGCTTCCAGCCATGTGACCTGATCTGTGATGTGCTGCATGTGCTGTACTGCACTGTGTGTCATGTTTACGTTAGTTTTAGTTAAGTTGTGTCTTATTTTAGCCCGCCTTTTTACTCCTTTCTACCACTGTTTGACTTAAAGCCATAAAAGCCACTGCTATGTTGATGGTTTGATGGTTTGTTTTTAGTAGACTACAATTAACTTAGCCATTTATTCACAGAAACTGAATTACATGTGGCAGTCGTCTGCGCGAACTTTATTTCTTCCAACCGTTATTATAGGTGTTTATGACTATCATTACAACCGTAATATGGGGCGTGTGACAGAAGCCTACGAATAAGTTAGTGCTTTATGTATAACAAACATTGAATGATGCCAAACAATTAAACAATTATGGTTAACAAATATGAATTATCATATTTTTATTTATTTATTTAGACGTACAACGACATCCACAATACATTCGGTGGCTTTTCATGCCGAGGTGACGATGAAAAAATTGAAACAAAAAAACTAACTATGGCAAGGAGACAGATAAGGATAAGGACCGGTCTCGCAGTAGGTGCTGGGATACCAGGACTGAGATTGCTGCGCTGCCGCAATGGGCGGCTGCGCACATCTGGCAGTCTGCTGAAGCGATGGTAACAAAGGATAACGCTGGGTCCTAAACATAAGGACATAACAAAGAAACAATGATATAAACGATGAGTTCGCTGTTCGTTGATTGTTCGATGATGTTCGATGATGTTCGATGTCGTTGTTCGTAGAATAGCCTTTCCAATTCAATTACGGTCATTTCAACAACAAAATGTTTCGTTTTCTGTTCATTCAATCTTGCCAAATTGCTTTCTTTTTCGCATGTTTCTTTTCGCGTGTTTGTACAGCTGGAGTTTCTTCTTTACACTTTTCGCATGTTTCGCATGTTTCTTGTCGGTGTTGTAACAGCTGGAAGTTTATTCTTTACACTATCGTTTCGTTACTAGGTTTTCTTGGGTTTTCCTTTTAGGTGTACTGTATCACTAAGTTCTTCCCTGCAGAAGTTCTTGTGTAATTCCCGCGTGTTTGTTGCGGGCAAACATACAAAAGTTCGAACGAAAAATTTATAAATTGATTGCGTTAAACTTTGCCCTCAGAATCGTTAAAAATGGCAAATTCATTGAAAATACAAATACATATTACATCTCACCAGAGTAAGTGTCAAAAGGGAAAAATATAAAAATATTATTTTCCCGATGTTCTCTTTCTTCTGGTATGTAAATAAATGTACAATAACTTCTCCGCGAGCAAAAAAATCAATATTTTTAGGGAAGCCTCAACACACGTCCTGTTAATCCAACTCAGCCGTCCTTTGTTATGGGTCAAATCATATGGGTCAAATAACACCACAAAATACACTTCCTTCTACAAGCAACATCATTTTGCTTTTGGTTCATTGTTCCGTTTACCGTTAAAAATTGTTCATAAATCAATATTATTTATAAGTTTAATATAACATATAAGTTAAAATGAATTAAATATTACAATAAGTTAAGTATTATTGCAAAACACCATTTCTCAGTTAATATGGTACAGATTGAAGAAGCATATAAATGTGAAAGTTTCAAGTTACGCAGAAGCAACCCTTATGCTATAAAGATACAACAAAGAACAACACTCACTTCAATAAGTTAAATATGATATTGTATTACCCTTGCCACACGTTTAACTCTATTTAAAAAATGATAACACGTTTATAATCATAACTATTTAATTAATTTGTCCAATTCAACTTAACAACAAAATTACATGCATACGCGTTGGAATATTGCATATTCCATTCATCTATTCAGTTATTTATAAATCCTGCAAAGAAGCAAACTATTACTGCCACCGGCCCATAAATGCGGCCAACTGAAACCGACAGGGTCGGAATGAGCTCATTAGAAACTCATCCAACAATTCGAAATGCTGCAGGGCAAACTTTCGTCACTTTCATTCGCGCTTGTGATTTTGTCACAAACCGTGCGAGCGAACATTACATTAAAATAATTAGCTTACGTCAGGATGCAAAAAGAGAGAAGAGGGAGAGGGAGAGATAGATAAGGGGATACAGATAGAGATAGAGATAGAGATAGAGATAGAGATAGAGATAGAGATAGAGATAGAGATAGAGATAGAGATAGAGATAGAGATAGAGATAGAGATAAGAGCGCTAAGAGATAGAGATAGAGATAGAGATAGAGATAGAGCATAGAGATAGAGATAGAGATAGAGATAGAGATAGAGATAGAGAATAGAGATAGAGATGGATACGAGATAAGATAGAGAATAGAGATAGAGATAAAGAGATAGAGATAGAGATAGAGATTAGAATAAGAGAATGAGATAGAGATAGGGAATAGGAGATAGAGATAGAGATAAGTAGCACGTTTTCACGATGGCTTATTTTGCGGCGAAATGTTTTAATAAATTTTAAAATGTTTTAAAAAATGTTTCATTAGTAGCCGTCTTGCACGATGGAGCAAATTGGCGATGAGGAATATTATTACCCTCGCTCTTCAGGGAAGCCGTAGGGCAGGGTTAAACTTGTTCGGCAACTCAGGTCCATCGTGAAAAGGCGGCTACATACTAAAACATTTCAAAACATTTTAAAATGTTTTAAAACATTTCGCGCAAAATAAGCCATCGTGAAAACGGCTAGTGATAGTGATAGTGATAGTGATAGTGATAGCGATAGTGATAGAAGCCTGAGTGATAGTGATAGAGATCCTGAGAGCCCGAGAGCCCGAGCGAGAGAGAAGTGGGGGAGAGGAAGACAGTCCGAGGGAGGGAGACGTCTGTGGTCTGATGTCATTTCGGGTTGAACTACCAGGACCTTTTTCATTCCCTCTCTCAACATATACGTTACTGCGTACTATATGTCATCAAAGGAATTGCAAGTTTGTTTCCGATTATATACACATAGGTTTCATTCAATTAATAGGTTTCATAATTTAATTGTTAATCTCACCATTTGATTGATAAACAATCGACATGTTATAAATACAAATCATTTTTTTTTACTGAATGATACCCTAAAAACTGAGGCATCTGAATCAAAGGATAACTCTTCAGAGTCAAATGTGAAGTTTTAAAGAGTCGGTACTCGGTACAATCTACTGATACATAAGCTGGTTGATGCAAGGTTGCTGGGTAGGGTGGATTTAACACGTGATTTCTTAATAACATATGACACATTAAAATAGAAGTTGTCTAGAACTGCATCAGAAAGTCCATTTCCAATTCAAAACTTTAAATTACGGTGTTGAACATCTGCGCACAGGTTATTAAACAGGGTGCAATGCTTTCCTTATGGACCTTCTGGTCGGGTTCGCTGAAATACGAACAGCTCTACGTAGCCCTAACTCTATCGTAGTAGACCTGTTTACATAGCGTAACAGAAATTCCGCTCACTTTTCACAGTTGGAGACTTTTTAGCTTTTTCATTTGTAATTTTCCTAGCCTCAAAAGATTGGTCGAGTCAGACGGTCCGTTTAAAAAACAATTCTTAGAGCACGATAATGCAGAGTGAAACTCTTTCATATGATAGGTTAAATATCGTTCTACCTTTTTGCAGGTGAAATATCATTTTTTAAAACTTAAATGTTAGTCAATGACTAAGAAAAACGATGTTCCTGGATATTCGGTGTTTCATTCTCATATTTATCAAGATTATGCCTGACTGAGTGTCTTGAGTTCGAAATCGGGAAAAATATGGTAGCTTATTGGCTTTGTCGATTGCCGTAATAGAGGAGGATACCAAATAGATTACCAAATAGAGGTCCACATGAGGCGGCTATCCCCATGGCCGGCTGAACCCCACGGCCGGACTGGAAAATTTATAGATCATGGCTACGGCAACGACTGTGGCTGCATAGTCTTTCCGTTTTTCATCAATCCTATCAAGCCAATCATGGTTAAAAGTAGCCTTGGCACGTTGCCATAACAGTAGACTGAAAATAAACACAATAGCCGTTTTCACGATGGATTATTTTGCGTGAAATGTTTTAAAACATCTTAAGATGTTTAAAGGTTTAGTATGAAAGTTTTAGCATACCAGTAAGACGCAAAACGGCGAAGGACGAGCGGAAGTCCGAATAAATCCGCGTCAATTTAATCCACCCGTCCAACGGAGGTTCGTCTTTTGCCAGCATGCTTTTTAATTATTTTCGCTATGTGTTGTTATGAGCCGTCGTAAATAGATCCGAAGTAAATCGATAACTTTGAACTAAAGTGACAGGTTTGCAGCGTTATTTTTAATTTGCAATTATAAGCTTTATGTTTGTAGGCAAAATAATTTTGGGTGGGTATTAGATGCGATTTGATGCGCTTACAGCTGCTAATCCATTTTTGATCGTCTAGCACCCTTTTGTTTTGAAGCTACGGCGTGTAATGAGGGGAAATGTTAGTTAGAATCAGTCAATAACAAAATATTACAGGCAGATTATAACAGCGAAAACTGCATAAACCTCAATTTTGACATGCGTATTTTAAGACGTACATTGGTCTACGGATTTGGATGTTGTTTCATCGCTCACGCCCATAGGTGCTGAGGCACTGATAAATTGTGATAGACGTCATAAAACTATGAATTTGCGCTACGATGCCAGTTAACTTTGCACGTTCCACGCGCCGCTGATCCGACAGCATTAGTGAACATACGCCGGGCGGATCTTTCTCTACGGTCTGTGTGGACCCGGGTCTTACGACTTATTGGTGACCGAGATATAGGTAGTCCGGTATTGCCAACGATGAGTTTTGCATGGTAATTTTCGATGGACGGAACAGGGGATGCACGTGCGCACGTTGACAGTTGTGACTCCCAGAGGTACTGTGCAACATGCCATGTGTGGTCTCAGTGCCTCACATCCAAATTTTTAGCTTTAATTAGGGTCCCAGCCGATTTACTCAGCTACAGCAGGATAATACTTTCTGACACCCCTGACGCGGCACGTGTCATGCGCCATGCTGACGCATGAGATTATTACATGAGAAAAAAACATGTAAATAATCATAATGTCATTGAATGGGGCTATCAGATGGCGAAAACCGCTTGTACATCGGATGGCGAGATTCATAAGATTATAAGCTTCTGAACCAGGGCGTCCCAGGTCTGGCCGGGCACCGGGCCGGAGCCGGGGCCGGGTCGGGTCGGCCGCTTATATGTGAGAAAAATCCGGTATTCAATGAGGACTCGCTCCGCGTTTCGCGCTCGCTCGTAACGATATATTCCAAGAAATGTAAGTTACTGATTTAGGTGATATAATCATTATTCAAGAGTTATGAAAACATGAAATGAGCTCATTACAAGATTATGATACAAAATTGTCCAGTCTAAGAAAACATATGCGTTAGTGTCTATTCGTTCAGGTTTAAGAGGAACTGATTTAACATTAACATAAGATTCTAGAGTTGAGAGACAAGTTGTTGGAATTCCCGATAAAATTAAGTATTTAGAAGTTAAAACACACACAGCAGGTCTAATCGAAAGTTAATCTTGAGTTTGGTTTTGACATCTGCCAAAAATAGCCTCAGTGATATTCGAAAGCCGAGTAAAGCCGACTATACGTCACTCATCTCGTTATCAAAAACTGTGTGATGAAAGCTAGAACTTTTTACGTTGGCTATACATCTAGCCATTACACTAGTCATACATAATTGCAGCGTGGAAAGTTTTCTCTATTCCAAAAATTTCCTCATATGACTCATCAGCCCAAAATACTAAAACTAGTTTTTCAGAAATTGAGCACTGTTTGTTTGAGAAACAAATGATCAGAATCTCAGTTTCGGCAGCAATTACTTCATATTATCGACCACAAGCGGCGTACATGGACAACGTTTCAAAAATGTTGAAACATTTCCCTTTAAGCATACCGCCATATTAGTTAACTCCAACTTGGCAGCGTTCATGGATCACAGGTTCTGCCTTCGCATTGACGCATTAATTCGGCCTAGAAAACGATTCGTTGGAGGCAGTCCATTATGAGTCAAGGGGAGCTCGCTTTGTTGAGCGACCAATAGCGTGCCCGAGACTGAGATGTTTCGAGATGTTCTGAGAAGTGTCAGTAGGTGAAGATCAGCTAACAGCTAACCTATACATAATTATCTTGCTAATTACCACCAAACCGAAATTTTGTTACATACTCTATTCTTACCAACATATTACAAAATTCTGAGAGACATTTCAAGACAAAAATCGCTTTCAAAAATTGTATAGTTAAGGAGAGAATAAGTATACTAAGACTTTCATACTAAAAAATTAAAAACATCTTAAGATGTTTTAAATCATTTCGCGCAAAATAGTCCATCGTAAATACGGCTACTGTGACTTCCGTTACATTTTTTGAAGATGTATCGGAGTAACGAGTAAAGAGTTACTTTTTGGGAGTAACGGAGTAACGAGTAACAAGGTTACATTTGGAAATAACGGTGCCCACCTATGGATATATCTGTTGAAAAGATCACACAGACTCGGTCACGTTTTTGAAGACGCTAACATTTTAAGAATTCGAGTTTTAAAAATTTAAGAATAATAATTTAAGTTAACACGTTTTTGAAGAAGTTTGTGCGATGTAGTGCTCCTCAGCAACTCCTGGTACCGTTGCATCATTCTGTTCAAAACAAGTGCTTAGTTTCTCGGTAAATACTAGAACAATGCTCGAATATCTCTGGCGAGTGGCCATTCGCTTAAATTGATATATTATACACATGTCCACAGCAAGTATATATAAGTATATAATATGTACTGCTGTTGAAAGGGAGTCAAATAAAGCAAAAGGTCAAATTAGAGGGGCCTACCAGGTCAAGCCTGTTGGATGAACTCCTTCATCTAATTCATTTAAATGACTGTAGTTGTAGATGCACTGCAGAGAGCACACTCCCGTTGGCAATTTCTTTGAGAAATTACTGAATATTAATTTACTTTACCGGTAGCATTTATTTATTTTATTTAGACATGCCGGCACATCCACTCTCCATATATTGTACACGATGTGTCACACAGTACTAGTGGCTATTAAGTGCCCGTCGCGATGTACATGAGGTTGATCGGTAGAGGCCAGGGGCCAGGGGATGGAAAAGGACAGGATGGTGCATAGCGGCGCGTCAGCCATCGAGGCGCCGCGCCCAGCGAGCTGCTTAGAGAGGGAAAGGATTACAAGTTGGAGTAAAAAATTTATGTGCAACAGTAAACAGTACATATAAAAAACATTAAGACACACAAAATGGGAAACATTGAAGTGATGTTACGTTTCGTTCGTTCTTCGTTGGGTGATCATTTCTGAATTTGCAAGATCAATAATTACAGTTTGATTTTTCGGCATTGCTCTTCATAGCTCACATAAGCAGGAAAATGGAATTACTGCTTTACACTAATCGTTTCATTATTTTTTATTGGGTTTTCTTTTAGGTGTGAGTACATCACTGTATTTCTTCCTGCAGAAGTTCTTGTGTGATTCTCGTGGTATGTTGCCACGCGACATGCAAAATATCGAGCGAGAAAATAATGAATCACTTGGGTGAAACTTCACTTCAGAATGCTACAAATAGCAAAATTATGAAAATAGAAATACATCTCACATCTCACCAGAGTAAGTGTCAAATATACAACATACCAAAACATTATCTTCCTGATCTTCTCTTTCTTCTGGTATGCAAATTAATGTCCAATAACTTCTCCGAGCGCAAAAAATCAATACTTTTATTGAAGCCTCAAAACACGTCCTGCCTATCCGACTCTCCGACATACTTTTACTTTTTTTACTTTTTCCGACATACTTTTTTTCTCCGACATACTTTAGCACTGCTAGTTCTGAAATGTATTTGAAGTGCTTTTTGCAGTAATTCATATTTTGTATTTCTTCCGACTCATAGGTCTATCAGCTTCAGATAAATGACAAAGGTCAGAACAAACATTGTCACATTATTCCCCGAGGTCGTTTCCTCGCAAACAAACCGACTCAGAGCCAGGGAAGTACCACACAGGGCATGCTCTCACTGATGAATGCAGCATGTTAGCGCTTCCAACGTACGGCAACCAGGCTGTTGAAGTGGGTGAGCATGAAACACAATTAGTTCACCAGCACTCTGCATTCCGACCGAGAGCGACGCCAATTTGGCACTATACGTAACTTGAGTTAATTAATATACCGCTTTGATTTGTTAATTAGGTTCTAGATATAGACTCGTGCTCGGCCATGTTGTTTAAGACACATTCACCATCCAGAAACGCACTTCGGCGCCGAGCCTTGGGCTCCATTGACTAACAAGTTTTTGACGCACGAACAGAATGTGTGGGTGGTTGAGGCCGCCTTACCCACTCATCCTGAGATTGGGTCTTACATCTATCCATTGAACTTGTCACATCGTGTTTACACACAGCATGTCAGCACGCATTCACCATACGGCCGCTTCCGCAAATGCAAATAGCGCGCGTCATGCCTGGGGCGCGACGCTCTCTGTGGAAACATGCTCTCCCAGGCGCATTCCCAATTGGCTTCCGGCCGCCTGCCTTCTACAGTGTGATTAATTTTCGGACGAACGCGGCGCGCTTCTGCGCCGCGTCTGCCGCAGCGCGCCTCTGCACCCTCCAGCCTCAGCCGACACGCCGGACCGTTATTGCGGCGCGCCCTCGCCGTGAGAGGACTCCATTACCGGCGCGACGCGGCGTATTGTGGCGCACCGCAGCACCGGTGGTCGTGTGTGTGTGTGTGTGTGTGTGTGTGTGTGTGTGTGTGTGTGTGTGTGTGTGTGTGTGTGTCTGTGTGTTCACGCGGCAAGGAACACCGCTGAATAACGGACGGGCCATTATCACGCGAATAATGCCGACAAGAATGTCAGCAAGGTAACTGCTCGATTCGCCAGGTGCAGCGGAGGACCGTGTGCTGTTGCAAACAGGACAAACGGTTGAAGGTAAAAGCTGACAAGACTTAGGTCAGTTGACCAAAAATATACTGAAAGAGTGTCAAAAGGGAGCAACGAAAACTACATGACTTTGATCCTGCCGACCATCGGTCCTCGGTCCGAGGTCGCCTCGCACGTTGGCCCGAGACTCGTTGACCTCTGGTCATTAAAGTTAGCGTTCGACCTGACACATGGAAAGTGGTGGCCGAGTTTGTGGCAGAAGTTTCGTTGAAAACCCTGAATATAAAATAAGCTCAATGTAAAGCATCTTGAGTCGTGACCTGCCAATATAGCAGCCGGAAGTACAACATTTAAGTTCATAAACAGTTCGTAGTGATTGGTACGGAAGAGCCGCACAACTAATAAACTGTTCCTGCCAGCATTATTAAATGCATTTGCAACAAAGCTATTTGCAAATTTCAACTAATACTTTACTACAAGACTAGTGTCCCTATTCCTCATTCTAAAAACATTAAGAACTATAAGTACAACTTCTAATCATTTATAGCAAAAGAAGTATTTTTATATGACAAGAAGGCAGCATAAAAACAAGCTTTATCCTATGTGCGTACTTTACGTGGATGCCCACATTAAGAAATGGCGACATATATGATATATTCTTCGTTTTTATATATGCAGTCATTTTCCTCAAAACAGTAAGTAATGCACGCTAAAATACATTAGAAGCTCCAGCTCTTTACTGGTTCCTGCCATGCTGATTAAAACAATTCCGCCATTTTCATCCCAGCCAATTAGTAAACCCGGGAGAAAAAGTGCTGAGTGTTGACTAGGGCACGGCTAACGTTCGTTGAAAGTGTGTGATGAAGTTTGTGATCGTTTGTCGAGGCGTGTTTCAATGATCAAATCAGGTCGTTGATTGACGAGGCGGAACTGGCGGCGCGCGGGTCGGCGGCTTTGATGTGCAGAATGTGCATCGTCAATGAGCTAGCGACCAGCTAAGCAAAGAGGCAATCTTGGTATGGATTAATGTCGATCATGAAGTCTTCAGAGTTCCCGGTAAAGACAATTACGATTTCATCTGTCAGCTTTTACCGGACACAAACGGAAGTGATATAGGCAAGAGCGGCACCACCTTCCGAAAGTAGGGGGATGGGGACGGGGGACGGAGGCATTTTGAAGTCGATTATTTCCATGCAGCGTCCATAGGCGTAATGTTAAAATCCGAAAATGTTGGGGGGACGTGTCCCCTGTCCCTCCCTTTGACGCCGCCTTTGGATGTAGGCATCCAGAATTTAATTTTGGATATCTTTTGTGAGTCCTATTCTTTATATGCGAAAACAGTTTTCAATGACATTTTATAAATACTTTGAACATATCAAGGCTCATTACACAGCATTATTAAAGATAACAGTTTACTTTTAACATTGGGTTTCGAGTTGAGATAGCCAAGTTGTGGCGCATACTCGAAAATGACTTGTGACGCTTTCACATTAAAAAAAAAAAAAATATTCAGTCCTAAAAGTCGGGACCGGGTATACTCGGTAACTCCAGTCGCTGATTGGCTGATTTTGGCTGATATGACGCATGATTATGACGTAGAGATGACGTAAGACTTTGGAAAAAGCTGTTTGATAAGAAACAGCATATGCTGACTACAAAGGACATATTGTCTCAAGTCACTCATTTCCTGAGTGATTGCCAAGAATAACTTTGTGAGGATTTATTCGTGACTTTGATGCTAAATCCGGTCTATAAACACGTTATTCTCAGCAACATTCTAGCGAAAACTTATTCAGACGTACCAGTCCTTACAGATGGGCCGGAGAATCCGTCTTCAGTCTTGCTTGCTTCCCTGCGTGCATGGGTTTCAGGAATAACTCCCGTTTCACTGCACTGATTATGCAACAAAATGACTGATAATTTGTCGTAAATGAATACATGGTATAGGCTAAGTTGAAATATTTAACGCAACTAAACACAACTTTCAACGTCCTTAGATGAACCACGGAAACTTCTTCGTGGATAAACACAAATAACGGCACAGAATAAGCACGTGATTTGACTTCGAATTAATCTCCGTGGTTCTAAAAGCGTTGCATTTTCCTGCATCTTCAACAAGGTATAAGGCAAGTACTGTCTTGTATGCACCACGATCCCTCCAAACCGATGACGTTTTGATGACATACGTGCTTCTTAGAAAGCAGATTTTGCGTTATTTAGAGGAAAAAAGTATGAATTCGAACCAAGAATCTGATATTTTATTTTGTTTTTTGCCCGAATATATATATTTTTTATGACTTACTAGTATCATGATAACTAATTTCTAGCTTCTCTTCATCATGTCTGAGCTTTTCTATTTTTTTCAAGGTGAACTGTTCCCTTTAAGAAAACCATTGCATCATTCTTTTAATATTGACACACTCAACATTCCAATGTTCTGTTAACAAATATTGACAGCAAACATGTTAAGAAAAAACGCACTCGATCCAAATCGTTTGGGAAAAAATCCTTGCAGCTGCACCAGTGCGGCGCAGCTGATAGAGCGCTTAGCTTATAATCTTACTCGTCTTTGCAAAAGCCAGTTCGAGGCACTTCGACACTCGTTATTTGCTCCTGGCGGGGATAACCTTCGGCCAATGGCAGCGAGCTCGTTCAAGGTTAGATGCAGCTAGCAGACGTAATTTTTGCGCACCAAATTTCTCTGATGACCCGGTATTAGCCATTTTCACGAAGGATGTATTTTTACCCGGTAGTACCTGGTAGTACCCGGTAATAGTTGTTCATGAATTTGATTATACAAAGAAACCTAACGGGAAATTTTGTATTGTAAGAGCAGATAATTGTACATTAATTCATAAAATTTCAATTGATGCCAAAAATATCTGGGAAAAGCCGTGTTCCTAGACTCAATTACCCAAAACGCACGGAATATTACCGGGTACTACCGGGTAAAAATACATCCTTCGTGAAAACAGCTATTGCGCAATCGGATGGTGGGCCCAAGGCCCGCGTAGCATCTTTGTTTAACTTGGGTCCTGGTCCCGGAAATCAATCCAATCAAAACAGTCGGACACAACATTACATTGATCTGATTCCACACAATATAAACTATAGTATCCTAAAAGATAAAGACCTAACTACCGGCCCAGATCACCAGGCGTGTCACTGCCATTTTAAGCCACACCCATCCAACCCAGTTGGTTCTGAACAAAACCTGCTCGAATATACGGGCCTTTTGTCAGCTTCTGATAAGCATAGAGTTACTCTACTGCACATTTATTTACACAAAATCCACATCACAAAATCACAACAAAATCCAATGCTGATGACATAACGGTAGGCGCACACGCATAGGCTTGTATTTAAACGTTCACGTGCAGTATAAGATAAGAAGTAATTTATAAAAAATCCTTCACTTCAATTTAATTACTGCATTGTTTCATTTGTAATCAATTTCTTAATGGTGAGTGACAGCTTTGCAAAACCTCATCATTTTCAGCCCAAAATAAACTGCGAGCTAAATATTTTTGTTCTTTTACCGTCCTTCAGCGTGCTGAAGGTTCAGATGCCGGTCAGAGGTCACTGCCCAGCGAACAATTCGCTTCCGTGGATATATCGCCAAGCACATGCCAGTCCTATTCATTCTATTGATGAACTACGTGCAATAACCGAAAGCGATTGTCTTCTAACTCTGCTCGATAGATCCGCAAGTCTGAAAAGGAATCTGGCATCTTGTCAGGAAAACCGTGAGCTGTGACCATGTCATAAATTTTGTTCTAGTTCTCTTACTGATCTGATATTATACTGGAAAGCTACCGTCATTCAGGGTAACTTTAGCCCATGGCCGGCGCCACATATTTTCGGTTGGGGGCAGCTTTTCCAGAAAAATGTCCCTTGGCCAAAAGGGCCCTTTTTCCAGATAAAAGGCCCTTTCTATTTCTTTCTCGTTCTCGTCTTTCTCGTTCCCGCACGCATTGCCATTTATTTATCAGTAAGGCGCCGTAGTTGGCGATTAACGAGCGAGCGCGAAAGAAATGTATGGTGAATTTTAACTCGATCAGGCAAGCCCTAATGTAAATGACAAACACTATTTAATACATAATCACCGCTGTCGATTTGTATACAATTGGGGGGGGGGGCGGGTCCCCAAATTATATCCAATTTTAACATTAGGCCTATGGTGTTGCATGGTAAGAATGGAGTTAAAGTATATAAAGTTAGCATTAGGGCCCTCCAATAATTTTCATAAATTGACGCAGCTGTACAGTCCGCGGAATGCCTAGGCGTCCGCGAGTCACACCAACTCTTGTGATCGCGGATTCACGGCCGTGAATTTCCGCGGAATTGCAAACAAGAGTCTTCAGTCAGTCCGCGGATTGCCTGAAGAAAGTCGCTGGAGATCCGCCGAATAGCCTAGTGAATCCGCGACTATCGATTCTTTCCAGTGATTTCACGAAATATCCTAAGTTATTTTCGCGACCTACTAGAGTCATCACTACACGGGATCAAGAGACCTGTAACCACGCAATAATAGTAGAACACTCATGGTTTATCATATTTGATAGGGAAAATGTATAACCAATGGTTCCAGCGGCTCTCTAGTCTCTAACTGGTCTACTGTAGAAACTTGTAAGTCGTAAAAGAGGGCAGCAATAGTCCAACCAAGTCACTTGTGATCTCAGTATTTATCGTAGTTAATTACTTGTTGCTCGGCGAATTCAACGGGTTGACTTACTTCCCGTCACAGCCTCAAGCCCTTGATCCAGTAACGATCGGGGCTCGCAGCTCGCTGCCGCCACATACTTCAGCTGAGATGCAACTTGTGTGCACATAAACCAGAGACTATCATGGGTGCCCAAACCCCAAGCCCAACCCAGCCGAAACCCATGAACACCAAGCCAGACCCAGAACCAGACCCATTCAACTTCATAATATTGATACCCATGCCCATTGGGGCCCATTCAGATAAGGCAGATAATTATTTGCACAGAATTCGCAACCATTATGTTGCATGTTCACTTTCATAATATTAACGAGAAATAATATTAGGCACCTGTGTGTTGCTGCTGATTTGAACTTATCGGAACACTTTCGTTCGGTCAATATTATCATATTGGGTCGGACCTAGATCAGAATGTTTACCAAAAATATGACTGCCTATTACTCACCACGAATGTATGTTGTCATGTATTGCCAAAGTTTATTTTGTTTAAGTGTCCTTTAGGCTATATCATATATATAAAAACATATTTACCTGGTTTAACATCTGGTTGTTCAATAAGAAAATAACCTCTTATTAGCGACATTATTCCAAAATTGCCATACCCATGCCCGCCCAGTACATGAAGTAAAAAATGCATGCCCAATCCCAACATTTGGAAGAATTGAGTGGGCACCCATGGGTGCACCCAGCCAATGATAGTCCCTGGCATAAACGAGTAATAATCTGGACCCTAAATCGTACTTAGTTTATGCATTGGGCATATAGTTTAAGTAGTAATTAAGTGCCACGTTAAGTATTTCTAGTTAAATAATTACTCAGTTTCTGGGAGTCCAGACTATCCGTGTTTATCTCCAAATTTGGCATCTCAGACAGTGGCGTACCAGGATTCGCTCCAGGGGGGGGGGACAATTTTCGGTCGGCGGGCAGAAGGTAACCCCACTCAAAAAAATCATCGGATTTGGCCCAACTATATTTCTAGAGGGAAAATTTCAACTTAAAAAAAAAAAATCAAAAACTTAATTTTCAGAGGTCCCCAGGTACTTCAACAAAAAATCACCCGTATTGCCAGGCCGGCGAAATAGGCAAATTGTGGCTAAAGCACGTGGGCACAGGACCTATTTCGTTCACTGAGGCACTAGAGCAGGGGCACAGGGTCAAGACGTCCCCCAATGGACCGACTTTTCACTAAAAAATTAATCGGCGACGTCCCTTTTTAGCGACTTTTTGAGGGCCCTATGGCAAAATATGAGTTGCCATAAATCCGGATATTTATTATTTTTGCGCCATTTTTTTCGGGAAGGGGGCCTTTGCTGAGGCGCCCCTTGGGATGCCGTGCCCTTGTCGAAGGTCTAGCTGCGTCTCTGGCCTTGCACTAGCCAATGTGGTGAGGTCCTAGTTGATACTCCAAAGGCCTGGTTTGCTCTGAATCCATGAAACTCAGAGCCGCCATAAGGGGCACTCTGACCTAAAAGAAACTCGGAAAACTGAAATTGCTTCTGAATTCATTAAAGACCACTTTGGCGTGGTCTTGACTCTGAAGACCTGAGGGACCCTCTGTCGGTCTGAGGAGGCCCTCTGTCGGTCTGTGGGGCCCTCAGTAGGCCTGAGGGGGCCCTCGGTCGGAATGAGAGGGCCCTTGATCGGCCTGAGGTACCGATGTGCTGTCTATCGGTCTGATAGGACCGTCTATTGGTCTGAAGGGGCTCTCTGTCGAAATGTGGTGCCTTCTGTTGGTCTGAGGGTCCTATGTTGGAGTGAGGGGATCTCTGGTGGCCTGAGGGGTCCCTCGGATAGCTTGAGGGGCCCCTTTTGCCCCGACGGACCTCTGTAAGGCTGAAGGGGTCCTATGTCGGCCTGAGGGGGCCCTCAGTCGGCCTGAGGGGGTCATCAGTAGGTCTAAGGGACCCTACAGAGGCCTAAGAGCCCCTCTGGCCACCTAAGTCAGCCCTCGACTAGCTTAAGGTGGCCCTTGATCGATCTTAGGGACCCTCAGTCGGCATGAGGGCGCCTGAAGGGGCCCGCTATCAGCCTGGGGGTCCAGCCTGAAGGAGCCCTCGGGTACTACCTTGGCGAAATCCTGGATACGCCTTTGGTCATTGCACGTCTTAAAGATGAGCAATGACCAAAGGCGGAAGGGCGTTGAAAAGGTCGAAGGGGACCCTAGACAATCTCAAGGGACCCTGGGCCTTTCAGCAGTCAGAATGTAATTGTCCAGTGAATGAAACCAAAAATTTCGCTCCGCTCAGTGGCGCAATTTAACTACAAATGGTATCACATGCAGGTTAAAAAATTGGACCGTTTTTCTGCGCATATATGAGTTTTGCTGCTATTTTCCTATATGACTGGGCAAAATAGTTAGCTTTACATTTTTGTACAGCACTTCAAACGCACAATAACATGTTTAGAGGTCCGCACCATAAGCAATGTCACGCATTGATGAGAATGCATTTTAAGGGCATAAGACTCCAAATTCTCGCGCCGCTACGTAGCGCAATTGATTTAAAAATTGCAGGTCTTGAGCCTTGACGATATTCAAAGTTGGTACATCTTATTCCAAATTGGAGTCGTTGGTTTTACGTCAAAATTGCAAAATTGCAGTGCAAATGGATAAGTGCTTTGGCAGATAACGACGTTAAGTGACGCCATGTCGTGCTGTGCTATTTTCGGTGGAAAAATTATAAATGTTTAAAAAATCTGAAAAAATCGAGTTTTTGAGCAACTTGCAAATAAAAATACCAAAAGACGTGTTTTTTAATTTTTGTCTCAGATTTGCCTAATTTTGAAATTTTGACCCCTAAACCCCCTCCACCCAAAAAAAAAAATCACAACAGCTTATGTGTCGTTGTTGTACAACACACTGTACTGTTTTAGTTATGTGGGCCCCCATTGACTACAAGGGCCCCCTGATCATTGGCCCCCGTGTCGAAATCCTGGCTACGCCCCTGCTAAGTCAGTTTCGTAAAACAGAGACGTTGTAAAATGGGAGGGGTCACAAAAAATATATTTCCCCTACCCTGTATTTCAGATATACTCCAGGGCATGATCGTTTTGGTCGACTTATATATATTTTTTTTTTTAAATAAATTTAGTTCGAATGTTTTGTATTTCCTGTTTTTTTCCTGTTTTTGGCCGGCAGAATTTAGACCCTGGGCCTTATATGGTTTCATTCTGTTATTCTGACTTGACGCGAACTTTACTCCAGTATTTCGCGAAATAATAGGATATTCGCGTATCACTGAAAGAAATGCGATAGTCCGCGGATTCATAGGCAATTGAGGATCTCCAGCGATCTCCAGGCAATCCGTGGACTGACTGGACTCTGTAATCCCGCGGAATCACGGCCGTGATCCGCGATTCACAGACTTGTTGTGATCGCGGAACACGCCTAGGTATTCTTGCGGACTGCCAGTGAGTCCGCGGATTGACGATTGCGAACACAACTATGAACATATAAAATTAGCATTAGGGCCTCCAATAATTTTCATAAATTGACGCAGCTGTACAGTTTAACGGTAAATGTTCTGTCGTGAAAATTGTCCGCTGTTTCTGCTCTGTCTGTCGGGTGCCTAGCATCGCAGTGGAATCAAATGCAATTACTATACGCACTCTCTCCCGTAATCAGGGGCGAGGGCAAAAATTGTTTCGAGATTTTCACTGCATGTAGCACTGACAAACAGCACCGATAGACAAGTTTGACATTGAACTAAACGGGTGCGGCTTACCAAAAGCTTCAAGAATACTTTTTACGCTAGCTTCCGTCAGAGAAAACAAACATCTCCCCAGTAATGGAGGATTTATTCGACGATAGAAGACTGAAATGACTGCTACTAGCCGTTTTTTACAAATGATGTATTCACCAGTAAAACGGCCTTACGGCGAAGGACGAGCGAAGTCCGAATAAATCCGCGTCAATTTATCACCCGTCCAACGGAGGTTCGTCTTGTGCAAAGCATGCATTTTAATGATTTTCGCTGAGTTGTTTTGCCGTCGCAAATAGATCCGAACTAAATCGATACTTTAAACTAAATAGGTTTTGAAGCGTTATTTGCAATTTATAAGCTTTCATGTTTGGTAGGCAAAAATTCATTTGGGTGGGTTATTATATGGATTTGATTGCGCTTTACAGCCGCATTATTTTTATCGTCTAGCACCTTTGGTTTTGAAGCTACGGCGGTGTAATTAAGGAAATATTATAAAATCGTCAATAACAATATTACAGACAGATGTTAATAGCGAAGTACTGCATTAAAACATAAATTTATGCATGCATTTTAGAGACGGTACATTGGTCTACACATTGGTGTTTGTTTCATCGCTTCCCGTTTCATAGATGCTGAGCACTGATTTAAATTGTGAAGACATTATAAACCATGAATTTGCGCTTGCATAGCCAATAGCTTTGCACGTACCACGCGCCGCTGATCGACACATAGTGCATACGCCGGGCGATCGTTTTCTCTACGCAATCTGTGTTTGACGCGCGTAATCTTTGCGACTTTTGGTTGCAAAGATATAGGTCCGGTATTGCAAGATGTTTTGTAGGTAATTTTTGTGGCGGAACAGGGGTGGCAGTGGCGCACGTGCAGTGTGACCCAGAGTTTTACCTGTGCAACATTGCAGTGGTGTGGTCTCAGCCTCACACCAAATTTTAGCCTTTATAGGTCAGCCGTTTCTCAGCTACAGCAGGATAATACTGTTCTACAACCATGAACGCGCACATGTCCACGCGCCGTGCTGACCATCACATGAGAAAAAAAACATGTCATAATCATAATGACATTGCATGGGGCTTCAATATGGCGAAGCCCGCTTGTTCAATCGGATGCGGGTCAAAAGATATAAGCTTCTGACCAGCGTCGCGGTCTGGCCGGGCCCGGCCGGGTCGGCCGCTTATATGTGAGAAAAATCCGGTATTCAATGAGGGACTCGCTCCGCGCTTCGCGCTCGCTCGTAAACCAGGAACATCATCTCGTTGAGGTGATGAAGTGGACAGAACATTTACCCAGACTGTACATAATAATACACAATGGTATAGGTCGCCCCTTTTGGTCGTGATCCGGTGACAACGTGCCTGAAGATAATATCAATATTCTGAAGACTGCTGCCGCGTATCCGAACCTGGCAAGGGACTGCGCTGGCAACTTTGTCGCCTTGCCGATATGCTCAGAGGGACCTTCGATCTACCCTGGAGCCCCTTCCGTGCTGGCTCAAGGCCCACTCGGCATGTTATGGGACCCCTCTAACCTACCCAGGGATCCAGTTTAGTTTGGTCAATGGCCCCTCTGACCTGCACAGGGGCCCTTTGAACTCCTCCAGCCTACTCAGGGGCCCTCCAGCCTGCTCAGGGGCCCTTCGGACCTGTCAAGGGACTGCGCTAGCTGCTTTGCCGCCTGCCAAAATGCTCAAAGGGCCCTTCAACCTGCTCTGGGGCCCATCCGTTCTGGCTAGGGCCCATTCGGCATGTTAAAGAGACCCTCTGACCTACCCAGGGGCCCTTTTAGTCTGGTCGGGGGCCCCTCTCACCTGCACAGGGACCCTTTTAGTCTGATTAGGGTCCCCTCTGACCTGTACAGGGGCCCTATGGTCTGGATTAGGGGCCCCATGTGGACGTGTTCAGGGGTCCCTCTGACCCGCAACCAGGGGCCCTTTTGGCTCATACAGGGGCCCTATGACATGTACAGGCTCTGTTGAACGACCAAGGGCCCTCTGGTCTTTCAGAGAGAGCCCTGGTGCCCAATAAAAACCTCTGAAGTGCTCCTAACTCAACCACGCTTCGCGTGGTCTTCCGACCAATGATACCGCGCTTCGCGTGGTCTCGTCAGCTCGTCCACCCGCCAGGCTGGCCGAAAAGGGTCCTGCTGGTGGTTGGGGGGAGGAAGCTGCTCCTCCTGTCCCCCTGTGGCGCCGGCCCTGCTTTAGCCATCCAGGTAACTTTAGCGTAATGGAAGAACGTCACTTAACTTAAAGTTATTATTGTGGACGCTCTGATTCAAAACGAATGGCATAAACATATATTCTGTAATTTACAAGTTTTTAGAGTCAGGTTTTGGCTGGACATAAATGATCTAAAATTGAACATGTTTTCCTTTTTACTTTTGAAGTTACCCTTACAGGAAATAGTTCACCTTCAACATGGGGTTTTGAACTGAGATAGCAGTTTTGAAGCCCGTGTTGGGAATCCCCTATCTCCAAGTTTTCTTGACTGAAAAGACTCTCTCTCTCTCTCTCTCTCTCTCTCTCTCTCTCTCTCTCGCCATGACGACCGGTTGCTTGCAGGTATCGGGTTTGAAATGTGATGTATTAAATGCTGGCCTTTGGATCGGAAATGCGTTTTCTAATCCTTATTCTTGATTTTGTATTTGTATAGTTCAAAGCCTCTACCTTTGATAAAGCACCACATTGTCGCATCGCAAGCTCAAAATGTACAGTTTTAGCACGAAACTGAGGAAGTTGAAAATGACATGAGCAATGAGCTTGAGCATGCGCTTATCGATAACGATGCCAATGCTTAGTTGAGTCGTATCAATATTATGCCGATACCTTCGAATACTTGCCAATACCGATACCGATACTAACATCAAACTTTTTTTTCTTCTCTAAAATATGAAACTCTAATTCTGACATTTTGCTTTTATCAACGCATCCTGCTGCATTATATTGCCATGTTTTGTGTGTGCACGCAATTACTGGAAGGTTTTCGGTAATTAAAGTCGATGGGAACATAAAAAGCACTAATCGTTGTCTGTAAATCCCCAAGAAACCAGATCTGTAACGCCAAGTGAACAAAGGTAGCCATTAGCCAACTCCGCGGGTAATTTTAATTTTTAGCCACATCAGAAAAAAATAACAACGTTAAATGAACAGAAACTCAACACTGCAACCACCAAGCAACAGCGCTAGTCTGGCCAACAATTTTGCATTCTACATATTATTAATTGTGGCCTTAATAAAACAGAGCATACGAAAATGTACTTTAAGTATGCTTAAGTTACTGGGAATGACGGTAACGCTACCGTTACACGGATACAATGAGACGTTATAACCTCGGTTTCGATCGCTTTTATTGCCACCAAGTCGCAGAGTGACATCTCCCTGTAATTGGAAAGTCGCACAATGTCATCAGAATCTCTGAAGTTAGCGACCTCAGCCTCTTTCCAATTCGCCAAACTACAGCAAATAGGTTCGGACGTATCCCATTACATGCTCACTGAAGCTCCGAAAATCCGCGGGAGTTCCCTCAACAGGAACCCCGGTAGTGTTAGTATAGCTTTGTGGAAGATAATGGCGCGCGGATTGCATATTTGTTTTTGTTTCACCATATAATCAGACTTGTGTCAAGATCTGAAAAAGATCCGGGATCCAGGATCCCTGGATTCAAAATCAGGGATCTTGTTGGATCCTGGATATTTTGTTTTCATTTTGTCGAGAGATCTTGATGATCCTGGATGTTTCTTTTTAATTGTCGCTGGATCCTGTTCATCCCGGATCTTTTGATAAAAGTTTTAAATCGCAGGCAAATCGCGTCTTGCAGGCAATCTCGTCTTGCGTCTCGGCCATTTCGCTCGAAAATCTTGTCTCGCACGCAAATCGTGCGGAAAAGTTGAACTAGAGTCAACTCTCTACCGCGCGAGATAGATGTCGCCGCGAAACCCGCGATTCGGAAGCGAGATTTTGCCGCGAGTTCGCTGCAGAGCTGCGAGGTGCGAGACGAGACGTGAGCGGAAAGTGTTACGTGTATTTAAATGAGAGTTGTGAGACGCGATTTGCGTGTGAGGCAGCTGTGTTTCAGCCTTAAAACACCTCCACACTGTAGTCAGCCGTGTCCAGATCATCAGCAGAGTCGTCAGACGGCTCTCTAATCCATTTGTCCAGACGGAGGCCCTCCGGCACTGGCATTAAGGGGCGGGGGGGGGTCATAGGTGTCAGTTTTTCAGCTTATCGGCAGCTAAAGGGATTTCAGGAGCGCAGCTCGAGGGAATTTCAAGAACCTATGATGTGGCTACTCAAGCAATTGGTGACAAAGTTCACTGGATGAAGCTTTGTAGCTAGTTTTTTGTTTGTTTTATATTTTCATTAAGAAGCAAACTACGTAATTATCGAACATTTCGTCATGATTTACTGATACTTAGGGAGTGATAAACAGTTAAAAATAAATATAATGCATTTAAATTTGGTTTGCGTATTGTCCATATGTTTTTTTTTCACATATATTATTTCCATTGAGTTTTGATTTTTATAGCATTTTCCCCAAAAATCGTCCATTTGTTTATTTTCAAGGGTAAAAAACAAAATGCCGAAAATCCGAAAGAGCCATTTTGTAGCCCTTGGCATCTGCTATTTGTTCTTAAATTTTGCTTAAAAAGTTTTGTGTACGGCCTGTAAATTAGGCACATTTTTCTTCAAACTCGTGTGTAGAGGCGTCACTAAATTTGTTATTTATATGTTAAAATCATTTTGTGTGCAAGGAAGACGGAAAATAGATGTAAGAGAAGGGATCCGAAGTTTCACGTTTACAGCGATGTTCGTTGTTGAGTTATTCGAAAGTACGTCAGGAGGGGGTGGCCCCCTCCAGCCAACGGTGGTTTAATGCTTACTGTCCGGAGTTATAACTGACGCAAAACCTATGTGTGGCACTCATCAATCCCCTTCTTGCCTTTTGATAATAAGACGGCAGGATTTTTTAGGCGTTTGCATCTTCCAAACTTTGCTCACAAAAATGCATTTTTGTTTACATGTCATGGTTAAAAACCCATGACGTGTCTATCTGCTTCGTGATTGTTTCGTTTCGTTTGCCGTTTCGTAGCCACGGGCGTTGTACTGCCCTGCGGTACAGTCTAACATTCAGGCGGTGTCTTGCCCTGCGGTACAGTCTGACATTCAGGCGGTATCCTTCCCTGCGATACAGTCTAACATTCAGGTGGTGTCCTGTCCTGCGGTACAGTCTGACAGCCGGGCGGTGTCCTGCCCTGCGGTACAGTCTAACTCCCAGGCGGTGTCCTGTCCTGTGGTACAGTCTAGCTCCCGGGCGCTCGGCCGAGTCGAGCAGCGCTCGGACGGTGCCTGGTAACAGGACCAGTCAAGGTCACTGCAGCTTAACCCTACCCCGGGTAGGGCATACAACTTATACGTGACCGGGTAGAGAGGGGGGAGTACAACCCCTCTGGTGTTTCGCCCCTAATTGAGCTTCGATTAAAAAACGAGCGTGCTGCTGGTGACGAGAGCAGGCCATTGACGCCCGATTTCAGGTCCTGGGTCATAAGATGGCCTCTGAAGTCATGTCAACGACCTGGATGTCATCAAATTAAATTTAGTAAGAATTGAACACTAATCGAACTAACATCGTAAATGAATGTCTTATTATGCTTTATGTGTGCCAGATTGAAATCAGTGTTACAAAATATCCTAGACACTGACTAATTCCCCAAGGTTATGTCATGTCACTTGAGGTCAGAGACCTCAGTTGACCTTTTGAAGCCCATGACCCCAGTGAAACATATAATTATGCACCGTATTTGAAATCAGCGTCACAAAATGTCCTAGAAACTGCCAGGAAGCCAAAAAAGTTAACTGAGGTCATCCACAGACAGTGACTTGAGGAGCTCTAAAAAAGGTCAATCAAGATCAGCGAGGTCTGCAGTGGAGAACCACATACTGTCACCTTAAGAACATCTGTGCATATGTATCTGAGTAATCGAGACACCAGGAGAAGAGTGCAGCGAGAACATAACAGAGATTGATACTTGCACGCCATTTGCGCCTGACATAACCTTGAGAAACAGGTCAAAGGTCACGGTTCCCGGGAGTAAAAGTTTAAAATTGTCAAATAGGTGTCATCAAATTGCTTAAAAGTAGGACATTGAAAGTTTCATCGCGATCGGTTGATAACTACGCGAGTTATTCACGAAACAATGAGGGGGAGAGGGGGGGGGGGGTCCACCTTCCAACCCCGGCGAGAGTTAATGTTAATTATATATTTGAAATACTCACAAATGTCTAGTGTGCTAATGAAGACCCATGACCAAAAACACACATTATACTTCTTATTTCAGTGTATAATGACTAATGAGCATTAAGTTAGAAGTTATTTTAATAGCGTTACATGTTTTGTTTTTTTTAGGAAGGCGTTGCCTAGGTCTATCATTATGACGCTAACAAAGCTATCTTTAACAAGAAATATGCATCAATCTGCTTCTCTGTCCAGACGATATCAGAGCAGAAGACCAGTGTTCCACGCTTTATAGCTTGTTCCCTCTCCCCGACATGAACCCGCTGTTAACAATTTGAATCACCAATTAGCTAACGATCCTGCACTCAGATTGGTCCGCGACCGACTCTATATAACAGCGAAATGATGGGTCAAACGGGGGTGCTGGGACGACCTGTCTCTCATTTCGATCTGACTCGAGTTTGCTTTTGAATGAATGTTAACATACACATCTGTTAGTATCTGACTCGAGTTTGCTTTTGAATAAATATTAACATGTACATCTGTTAGTATTTAGGTCTGGGTGAGGCTGCTGATGCTTCGCTACGGCGAGCAAGTGTCCTTCAGTCATTTACGGTATGAATGAATAGCCTCGTTGTAAACAGTTTTGAATGAATAGCTCCCTCTTGATTATTCTTTGAAGTCTGAACTGGCATAGGTTGCCGCTTCCGTAGTTTGCCGCTCAACTGACTTGCAGGAGAGTGCCTTGATGTCGTGAAAATGGTTGGAATTTAATTTGGAGTGTTCCAATTAGATCAAGCTTGATCATAGGTGACACCGCAGAGGAATACGCCGAGACAAGATGGATGTGTAACGAAATTACGAGAACAAGGGGATGGAGCGAAATTAATACCGAAAAAGCTCAATCTAGCTAACTATTTACAGATTGTCTAGGTATCTGTCTATCTGTCTGTCTGTCTGTCTGTGCGTACCGAATTCGTATCTTATACTCATTCTTAATTCGAAATGTTACATAGTTTTGACACATTAGCATATAATATTATCTTAGAAACCATTAAATTTATTTTGCAGATCGCATGAGAACATCTACGTGTGTATTAATATTCCCCGTCATTTCCCAACATCAAACTGCCTTCCTAAACGTTAAGATAATGCCTGTGCAAAAACACGATCTTTTGTTATGTATGATACGCCATATGCTAGTGGAACTGCAACTACAAGTACCTCGAGCACGCCAGGTGGAGCAGCAAGCGAATATGAGGTGGCGCTCGTAGGTGGCGCAGCCAGCAAATATGATAGGTGGCGTTAGGGTGGCAGTCCTTTGACGGGAAATGCAAACAATGTAGTTTGTATAACATATGTTATACATAGATCGTCCAGTGGAGCGGCCGAGCACTGAGTGGAGGAGCTAAGTCACGACAGACCAGATGCTAAGTAGTGCGGCAGACGAGCAGTGGTGTGCGTGGGCGAAGGAGCAGCAGCCGGTCGCAGTCGAGCGCTCATTCGTTACACTGGGCGCGGAGAGTGCAGTGATCGGGCAGACGAGACGTGTCCAGTTGCGAGCCGTTTCAGTGCGGCTCGGCAGGTGTCGGAGCGCAGTGTCAGTCGCGAGCGGCGGCAGTGTGCGTGCGGTGCCGAGTGCGAGCCGTGCCAGTCGGCTCCAGTTCGAGCCGTCTGGTCGGTGAGGAGTTGCGAGCGTGCGAGGTCGCGTGCGCGTCGGAGCGTGCGAGTCGGGGGCTCCTGTTCGAGCGCGTGCAGGTCGCTGTCAATTGCGAGGCCGTGCTGTCGGCTGCCGGTTCGAGCCGGTCTGTGGCGAGGCGGTCGCAGTGTCGGAGCCGTCATCGGCGGGTGCGGGCAGTGGTCGAGCGTCGGGGTGCGGCGGTCCGAGGGTGGTGCAGGCCGGTCGTGGTCGGCTGCCAGTTCGGAGCCGGTCGAGGTCGGCTCCGAGTCAGCGTGCAGTCGGCAGCGCGTATGCGAGCGTGTGCGAGGTGCGGGCGAGGGTCCCAGTGTCCACCGTCGCGTGCGATGCTGAGAGCGAGAGCGAGGGGCGGACCGGCGTGCGGCGAAATCAAGCAGCAAACGAACGTGGCTTTGAGCACTCACCTGAGCACGGAGTGGCGTGTAGTTGAGTACCCGATGAGCGCGCGCCGAGCGCGAGAAGTGAGCGATGCGTGGAATACCGTCCCCCCTTCTTGTCGAAATAGGGGCTGTGGCTGAGAGACCATCGTGGTCACGCATCACGGTAGATTAGAGAGACAGAGCAACATGTACCTCTCCTTGCTCCGTTACTGGCCAGCAGCCGCCGTGCACACAGCGTCCTGGGGAAAGCTTGGCACGCTCCCTCTGATTTGACATTAGGATCAAGTTTTGGCGGGCGCGCCAGCACATTAAGCATCGATTTCACCGTGTGGCGGGACTCCTGCTTCACGGCG
The DNA here is from genome assembly GCA_014673585.1 of Semibalanus balanoides. Classification (NCBI taxonomy): domain Eukaryota; kingdom Metazoa; phylum Arthropoda; class Thecostraca; order Balanomorpha; family Balanidae; genus Semibalanus; species Semibalanus balanoides. Next base: position 186,634 of record VOPJ01014391.1, read on the forward strand.
AAAGAGGACCGAGACCGGCGGCGGGCGCCCTTCGTCAGCTGATTATGTGACCCGATACATACAGAGCTACCGACACCAAATGCCGCGCCAGGCGTGGCCGATGCGGGCAGCTATGAGCCGGACTCGTCGGGCGAGGCGGAAGTGCAGAGGCAGCCGCGAACGGGCGAGGCGAGACATGTGGGCGGTCGGCGGGCAGGCCAGGGAACGGACAGGACGGACAGGACGGACAGACGGGACAGGACGGACAGGAGGACATAACCGGGACAGGACGGACAGGACGGAAGGACGGACAGACGGACAGACGGACAGACGGACAGACGGACAGACGGACAGACGGACAGACGGACAGGACGGACAGGACGGACAGGGACGGACAGGACGACAGGACGGACAGAGCGGACAGACGGACAGGCGGACAGGACGGAACAGACGGACAGGACGGACAGGAACGGACAGGACGGAATACGGACAGGACGGACAGGACGGACAGGTAGGACAGGACGACAGACGGACAGGGACGTGGTAGTAGACGGACAGGACGGACAGGACGGACCAGTGTCGGAAACACGGGATCGGTACAGGACGGACAGGACGTGACAGGACTCGGACAGGACCGGTCAGGACGGACAGGTTACCCAGGACGGACAGGACGGACAGGACGGACAGGACGCGACAGGACGACAGGACGGAAGGCACGTCGACAAGGATCGGACAGACGGACAGGACGGGGACAGACGGACAGGACGGACAGGACGGGCAAGGACGGACAGGACGGAACAGGACGGGGAGCAGGACGGACGGACGGACAGGACGGACAGGACGGACAGGACGGACAGGACGGACAGGACGGACAGGACGACAGGACGGACAGGACGGACAGGACGGACAGGACGGAAGGGCGGACAGGACGGACAGGACGGACAGGACGGACAGGACGGACAGGACGGACAGGACGGACAGGACGGACAGCGCTGCTCAGATCCAGTGGCGCAGAAAAAGCGATCAAGCGAGATATTGACGAGTCTGATGCAGATGCTTGAGCGGCGAAAATAAGGAGCATAGGCTGGCCAATACAGGGTATGATTAGCATTGGAGGAGGTGACGTGGTTCTGTATTATTATTAGCGAAGGGAATGCCGAGTCGATGCCACAAAGGGCTGTGGTCAGCGGAGAGTATGGCAGACCTGGGGAGTAAGAAGAAGCGCTCCTGTGAACGGCTGTCTTCGGAGAGCGACATACGGATGGTGGTGATGTGACACACTGATGCTGGTGATATGACATATTGATGTTGGTGATGTGACAGATCGATGTTGGTGATGTGACAGACTGATGGTGGTGATGTGACATACGGATGGTGGTGATGTGACACACTGATGCTGGTGATGTGACAGATTGATGTTGGTGATGTGACAGATTGATGTTGGTGATGTGACAGACTAATGTTGGTGATGTGACATGTCTCTAAAAATTAATATCCACGGCACAAACTAATTGATGATACGCCCCGCTATACGACGCCATTGCATGCACTCTGCTGAGGAGTATTCCTAGCTTCTCCTCAGGGCTGCGGAGTCGGTCGGTTGTCAGGTGACTCCGACTCCGACTCCGACTCCGACTCCGACTCCGACTACCGTCTCCGACCTCGGGGTCGGACTCCGACTCCGACTCGACTTCCGAATCTTCGAGAGTCGCACTCCGACCTTCAAAAACCCATAGGCCCCGCTGGATAGCCGAATCTAATAACACCATCCCCAAATTTGCTTATATCTTTGAACTCGGTTGTTAGACATCATTCCCCAATGTATTTACGCCAATGGTCTTATAAATTCATCACTTTTTCAGAAAAACAAATAAGTAAGTCTTTGGGAAGTAAAGGCATTTTATAATGTCTTGCAACGACTATTTTTTGCGCGAAAAATGACGGATACTCATGTGTACTCTCAATGAGTATTTGAGATTCAAGTTACAAGGCATTATGTTAATGCGGCACCCACTTCTTGTAGAGATCGAGGGCATATAAATCGAATAACAAAGCCACTAGAAACGCAAAATATTATTTTTCAACTTCGATTGCGTCAGTAGCATGCGAGTGGAAATGCCTGCAGTCTCTGATTGGATCCAAAAAAGGGTACTTTCAAGTACCTCGTTGTAAAAAGTGTGGAGCGCTTAAAAGGGTACAAGTAAATGTACCTTTTTATTTTTTGGTTTAGGCAACAATTTATTAGGCTTTTCCGTTGTCGCGTATAACAATGATTTATTTGGGAGCTCTCTAAAGAATATACAATAAATTATTTCCTTGACTTCTTAGTTGTATTTTTTTTTTACCAAAATTAAGAAAACAGAGTACATATACTTTCCTTGAACTCCATGGACCAGTATTTTCCTTCCCATCACTATTTGAAGGCGCGCCGTTATTTGGTCGCCGGTGTTCAAATTTTAATTCAACGTGGACAATGTCCGTGAAACAAATCGCCGACACTAAATTAAGATCAAGTGGGTCGTTGTTCAAATGCATCGATGAGCTTCTGATGTAATATCCCGTTGTTTTATTGTTTGTTATTTTGTTGGAGGAAAATGAATATCTTTCATGATTACATAAAACTTAGTGTTGGATACAACCAAAAACAGAACTAACAAAATGCCTAATGTTCAAAATATATTAAGCAATATTTCAAAATTGAGGGTCGCAACCACTAAAAAGACCGCCATAAAAGTGCATCGTCTCGGCACTGCTAATTTGGTTACCTGTTCATTCAATGGTTAATATATGTAGAGAATCTACGGACATATAATCACAAGAAGTAGAGCGCAAAATACATTTTCCGATTAATTTCGTTAAAAAAATGACCGCAGTCTGATAAGGACCAAAAGTATTTTCAAGCACCTTGCAAGTACCGGTCGCTTAAAGTGTGGAACGCTTATTAACTTTAAAGTCCCATAACTTTCGAAAGGGAAGTTTGTACGGAAAGTTACGATTTTACATCGATTTCAAGTGATAACTTCATTTTTTTGGGAAAATGTGAGTATTTCCCTTGAACAACTTTACTTGAAATAATACAATATAGTGTGGTATTGTTTGTCGACTTCAAGTAATAACTCCATTTTTGTGTGAAAAGGGTTATATTTATCTTAACAAAAGAGAGGGAAAACACAACTCGTTTGACAAGCTTAAAATTGCTTGTAAGCCGGATTGGTTTATCGACCTAACCGATATCTTATGATCGTCGGAAAAATTTCCTTGGAGTTGGGCATTTTTTACCTTGTGACCCCGGAGACATCCCATGAAGTTAGGAGTTTGTCTCTGTTTTCGTCCATTGTAATACTAAATAACACATTAATCAGTAAAATTCATCGGCATGGAAAAGTAAACTTAGTGAAAACATTATCCGAAGACTTCAAAATTATGTTAAGTCAGCGCCATTGGTGATCCATTAAATATACTTCAGAAAGCACGATTCCCATACGTGCCAACACCTGCCAGCCGGAGTCGGAGTCGGTCACAATTTTACCGACTCCGACTCCGACTCCGACTCCGACTCCGACTCCGACTCCGACTCCGCAGCCCAGCTTCTCCTAGTACTAGATATGCATATTTCTTCATGAAATTGGATGTGAGCTTTGGTTGTAGGGAGCTTCATTGGTATAGCAATCTCCAGCACTGCTAGAATTAGTCAACAAATACTTTACATTATAAGTGGTAGCTTAAATTACGTGTAACTGCCTAGTTTCCTAATACGTTGCAATGCATTGATGCAACTGCACGCTTTAAAAGGAGTGTGTCTTCTGTTTTGGAATGTCAAAAATAGTTTTATTACGGCAAGAAGATATTGGTTTGATTGGTGGATACAGTGAATTTCACATCTGGAGCAACTTTAGTTGAATTTGCATATACACTGTTTTTTGCTTTTTTATATCTATAAAACCATCGTCAATATAATCAGAGGTAAGAATATATAATGTAAAACGGCGCACCTAAGAAAATGAGCAATCCATACGAACAATGTTAGCTAACCGTCGAACAGCAAAATGGCAGTTGAGGCTCTGTTCGGCAGCTGCTGTCAGCGCCCACGCGAGCTATTTGGTCGTAATGCTATTTGCCTGCGTTTACGATATGCTGATGAATTCGTATATATATATTTCGGCATCAACAGTGCAGTGGTAAGCCCTCTGGGGTATACCCGATAACTTTTTGATTTTAACCAGTCAGTTCCAGGGGTCTTTTAAATAATATCTCAGCAACTGCCAGCCAGTGTGAAGCTGAAAAATATTAGTCATGGTTCGAATAATAAAATATTGTTTTAACAAACTGTTGTAAATAACAACAAATAAGTGATGTGAGTAGACACACTCCCTTGAATCACAAGGTAAAATATGTCGTGCACGTTGGAAATGCGATTTTTCGCTGGCCTCATTTTACCGTTCGGTAAACAAGTCGCGCAGCACCTCGAAGCCAAATGGCCTGGCCCAATTTCCCTATTCAGAGAATCGAGATCAATGGTTGAAAGGAGCAACTGGAGACGTAAACATCCATTAACGGGTTCAGAAGGAAGCCTTGGGGCGGCTGGCCTGCTGAGAGTGAAGTGGAGTACCTTGCTAATAGGCTTTTTAGCTAGCACATACTTAGGTTGTTTATCATAGTTGATTCAGCCTTCAACTTCAACGTACCGGAGATTGGGGATAATACGCCGTGCATCTAATGAATGTTGTATTCACATCTGTTTTGTTTGTCTTTGAGTTATTTAAGTTAATAATACTTTATCGTTGTTTATTGATTCTGATATTCTCGCTTTTAATATTCTCGCATTTAAATCCATCAGATCAACAGTTTGATCTACAATCCAGCATTCCATCTTCCCATCATACATCAGTTCCAGTTTCAGCGACTAAGCGCAGTTCTGATCTTTTCCCTCTCCCATTCTACACTGTTCCGTGCCGCCAGCTGCCGCTGTGTCCGTCTGTTTACCGACGTCAGCCAGTTACATACGATGTTCTCTTGACGCAGCTGTTCCTCCCAGCTGGTCCCGCTCTCACCACGCTTCAAACGCAGGTACGTAGCTCCGACACCAAAATGGCAGAGGGACGTGATACTTATTATGGCAACGTGCGATCAATTTTAGAATACTGCAGCGTTGTGTGGAGCGGAGCTGCTGAAACGCATATGAAAAGGGTTGAGCACGTTCAGCACAAGTTTTTAATGTGGTTTAGTGGCCGGTGTCGCGCGACAGACGTCTCCCTCCAATACGATCATTTATTGCCGCGTTTTTAGAGTCGGGAACTTGGCGGCTACCGCGGGTGTAGCAGCAATGAATATTATGTTTCATCCGATGTGTGATCGCCATGTCAATCGACCGCTTTTCTGTTGGAACACCTGCCGCTCAACAGCGCCCGCTCAACTGTTCCGCATAGACCATCTTTCATGTTTCAACGCAGGACAAACACTGTTAAAAACGGGTTTCTTTAATCGACTCCAAGGCTCTGCACGAATCCCTAAGCAATATCGCTGACGTTGATATCTGGATGGACAGTCAAGGGCGATTTAAGAAATGTTTGACTCAACACGTGCATGCTACTGACTGCATTTGAGCTTCAGCGACCAAATGCAGTTCCTCTTTTTCCCCATTCCATCCCATACTAGGCGTGTGTTGCTCTTTGAGGCAAGAGGTCTAAAGCTTATAAGACATGGTGTGCAACAATATTTTATTTGTCGATTGTTGTCAATGATGCCGGCTGTAAGGCTGTAAAACCACTATATGTAGGTACAGTGTAGTGCAAATATTCTGTCCATGCAAAAGTTCTGTCCGCTGTCTCTGCCTCTGTCTGTCGGTGCTGCACACAGTGGAATCCAATGCAATTACTTAGCCCCTCTCCTCCCCGGTATTTAAGGTCGAGGGCAAGAATAGTTTCAATAGATTTTCACTGCGTGTAGCACCGACAGACAAGCACCGATGACAAAGTTGATATTGCACTAAACGGGTGCGCTTAACCAAAGCTTTTTAATAATACTCTCTACGCTAGTTTCTGGCAGACGAAAACAAACATCGCCCCACGGAAATGGAGTGTTTGCTCGAATAGAGCACTGAAAGGACTGCTAGTAGCCGTTTCACGCAGGATTTATTCGCCGGGAACATTCGCAATTGGGTTGTTTCGTGAAGTGGACAGACATTGCAACTAGCACTGTAGAACTTGAACCCACAAATTAACTACTCGCTGGGCGTCAACGCTTCCGATTGGTGTCGGCGAAGGTCAGACCACCCCAGACCTTCAGGGTCGCGGTCGCGATCCCACGAAACTGACCCAACCTTGTTCAGTGTCACGATCAGGCATCCCACGGAACTGAACCCCTGACCTTCAGTGTCACGATCGGCATTCCCACGGAACTGACCCTCCCCGACCTTCGTGTCACGAAATCGGGCATCTCTCACGAACTGACTCCCGTACCTCAGTGTCACGAATCGCCATCCCACGGAACTGAACCCCGACCTTCAAGTGTCACGTCGGCATCACCAGCGGAACTGCCTCTGACCTTCCAGTGTCACGAATCGACGTCCCACGGAACCAAGCCCAGACCTTCAGTGTCAGCATCGACGTCCCGGAACTGACCCCGACCTTCAAGTGTCCACGAATCGGCATCCCACGGACGACCCAGGACCCTTGCAGTGTCACGATCGGCATCCCACGGAACTGACCCCAGACCTTCAGTGTCACGATCGGCATCCCACGGAACCAACCCCAGACCTTCAGTGTCACGATCGACATCCCACGGAACTGACCCCGACCTTCAGTGTCACGATCGGCATCCACGGAACTGACCCGAACCTGCAGTGTCACGATTGGCATCCCAACGGAACCAAACCCCAGACTTTCAGGGTCGCGGTCCGGCATCCCACGGAACTGACCCCGACCTTCCAAGTGTCACGATCGGCAATCCCACGGAACAGTGACCCAGTACCTTCAGTGTCACGATCGCAATCCCACGGAACTGACCCCAACCTTCAGTTCACGATCGCATCCCAACGGAACTGACCCCGACCTTCAGTGTCACGATCGGCATCACCACGAAACTGACCCGACCTTCAGTGTTCACGCTATCGGTGGCCCAACGGCACACTCGACCCGACCTTCAGTGTCCACGATCCGGCATCCCACGGAACTGACCCGACCTTCAGTGGTCACGATCGGCATCCCACGGAACTGACCCCGACCTCTCAGTGTCACGACGGCATCCCCACGGAACTGACCTGACTCTTCAGTGTCACGAATCGACGTCCCTAACGGAACCAAACCCACCAGACCTTCAGTGTCACGATCGACGTCCCACGGAACTGACCCCCGACCATTCAGTGGTCCACATCGGCATCCCAGGAAACCTGACCCCCTGACCTTAGTGTCACGATCGACGTCCCCACGGAACTGACCCCGACCTTCAGTTGTCACGATCGCATGCCCACGGGAACTGACCCCGACCTTCATTGTCACGATCGGACGTCCCACGGGAACTGACCCCGACCTTCAGTGTCACGATCGACGTCCCACGGAATGACCCCGACCTTCAGTTGTTCACGATGCGACGTCCACGGAACTTGACCCGACCTTCAGTGTCACGATCGGCATCCACGGACTGGACCCCGGACCCTTTCAGTGGTCACTTTCGAGCATACGGGAACTGACCCCGACCTTCAGTGTCCACGGATTGGCATCCCCCGGAAACTGACCCGGACCTTCAGTGTCACGATCGCATCCCCGGAACTTGACCCTGACCTTTCAAGTGTCACGAATTCGGCATCCCACGGACTTGACCCCGACCGTTCAGTGTTTCGATCGCATCCCACGGAAACTTTGACCCGACCTTCAGGTGTCACGATAACGACGTCCCAGGAACTGACCCCGACCTTTCAGTGTCACGATCGACGTCCCACCGGAAACGACCCAGACCTTCAGTGTCAACGATCGACATCCACGGAAACAACTCCAGACCTTCAGTTGTCACGATCGGGCATCCCACGAACTGACCCCGAAGCCTTCAGTGTCACGTCGGCATCCCACGGAACTGACCCAGACCGTTCAGTGTCACGGATGCGACGTCCCACGGGAACTGGACCCCCGACCTTCAGTGTCACCGATCGGCAATCCCACGGAACTGACCCGACCTCAGTGTCACGATCGGGACCACGGAAACTGACCCCTACCTTCAGTGTCCACGATTGGCATCCCCGGAACTGGACCCGACCTTCGTGTCACGCGACGTCCACGGAAACTGACCCAGGACCTTCAGTGTCACGATCGACAATCCCACGGAACAACCCCAGACCTTCAGTGTCCACGATCGGTCATCCCCGAACTGACCCCGACCTTCGGTTGTCACGATCGGTGGCCCCATGGACTGAAGATTCCATATAAGTCGTCTGCTTTTCGGGACCTTGCGCGCCAATCCTGGCGAAGTGCCCGCGGCTCGACCTTGAGCACACTCCTGGAAAGTTCCGAAGGGCGCCATGTTATCCCACCCTGGCCGCCATGTTGCCATACCACTCCACGCTGAGAACTCGGTCGTGTACGCAACCATGGCGCCAGCACGGCAGGGTCGCGGCCGTGGGCCGGTGACCGTAAAACCCGATCTTTGAGCTAGGAGGCCAGCCAGCCTGAACGTTCTGGATTTCGACCAGGGATCGTTCTGATTTCTTTCCGCGCCTGGAAACTAAGGTGGGATGATTTCTACTTTGCGTCAGGGACTGATAAGTGTGACAAAGCCGTGCAGATTGCCGCACTTCGCTCTTGCCTCAGCGACGACGTAATTAAGATCGTGAGTCAGTTTGACTTGGCTGAAGAGGAACGTCAGAATATTTTCAAGGTCTTGGAATGTTTGGAGAAATACGCCAAGGGCCAGGTTAATGAAGTTCTGGAGCGTAAGAAATTCAATGTGAGAGTGCAGCAGCCCGGTGAACTGTTTGATGACTTTTTGACGAGCCTCAAAGATCTGGCAAGCAGTTGTGGGTTTTGTGACCAGTGTCGGGATTCGCTAATTCGTGACCGTGTTGTAGTAGGGCTACGAGACCCGGCCACCATCCAGAAGCTGTGCGCCGTGCCGAAGCTCACGTTGCACGACGCAGTCAACACCTGCAGAGCAGAGGAAGCTGCGGTGAGGGACGCTTCTGAGATTGTTGGAAGTCAGGTTAGTGCCATCCAGGTACGTGACACGTGTTGGGGCAAGTGTGATCATGTTGGGCGCTCGGATAAACATATGGGGGAGCAAGATGTCCGGCCACAAGGCAGAAATGCAGAGTTGCGGTGGTTTAAACCACTTTTTTGCTGTCACATGTAAGCTCCAGATCGCGGCCAAGCTAACACAAGTAAAGTAAAAGCCAGGCGGGAGAACAACTTCATGTCCTCAAGTCCATTCCAGCAACAGCACCCACGGACACGCACCGCGCATAGACGTACTAGTGGAGGGTCCTAAGTACGCTGTGGTTCACGCCTTGCCTGACACAGGAGCAGATATCACCGTGGCGGGTACTTCCCTCCTGGATGAGAATCGGCGCCAAGCGCTCGGATCTGAGGTCACCCAGGACCACCCGAAGTTGCCAACGGTCAGATGGTGGCAGTCACTTGGCCGTTGCCAATCAGGATCTCACTTGATGGTGTAGCGGTAAGATGATGATGCCACATTGTTGATGGTGTGTCTGGACTGCTACTCTCCTGGCGTGTGGTGAAGGACCTCGGCTTGGTGCCAAAGTCCTACCCCAGGCCGCTGAGGTCTGTCACGCCTGTCAAGCCGCCTGTGCCCCCCAAACCTGTCGTGACTGCTGTGCGGACGGGGCGGGCGCCTTCTGGTGAAGAAATGTCTGACAGACCGAAACCCGTGCCCCGACCCAGACAAGTGTTTGGAGGTGGTGCTGACCCGCAGGTGGTGCTGGTGTCGGAGAGTGACCCGCAGCCAGATGTCGGCCACGGCAGCCCCAGCGCAAGCCCGGAGTGACAACGACACGTCAGCCGGGACGACGTCTCGCCCGGAGTCTGAGGGATCGTCCAGGCAGCTCTGCGCAGTCTCTGCGGACTCGCACAGCGTAATGGTGACTGGTCCCTGAGGTCTTCGACGGGAAAGATCAAGCCGCCCCAGGTGAGAAGTTTCACATCTGCATAAGCGAGGACGCTAAGCCGTTTTGCATAAACGACAGCCAAGGAAGGGTCCCCCTAACCGCTAAAAGAAGAAGTTAAACTTCGAGTTAGACAAGCTTGAAAGCAACGGAGTCATTGCGAGAGTAACCGAGCCCACAGAGTGGTGCGCTCCGATTGTCGTAGCGCCCAAGAAGGACACTGAGGATGTCAGGATGTGTGTTGACCTCTCCTTCCTCAACCGATACGTCCGGCGCGAGAGATATCAGCTGACCACGCCCGCCGAGTGCGTAGCTACGATCACCCAGTCTCAGGCAGGAGTTTTCACGACGATCGATGCCCTGAAAGGTTACCATCAGTGTGAGCTAGACGAGGAGAGTCAGCTACTGACCACCTTCACTCCGTTCGGGCGCTATATGTTTCGAGGGCCCCGTATGGGATTAAGCCAGCATATCAGAAACACTAACGGACCGCCGCATGGACGAGTGTTTTTGAAAAGGCCTGGACGGGTTCAGAAGTTGTTCGACGATGTGGATCAATATATGACTACTCCCCGATCATCCACCATGACCAACGTTCGCCGTTTTCTGCAGAGATGTTCCGACAGAGGCATCTCCCTCAACAAGGCGAAGTTCATCTACGGCCAGCGACAGATCCGCTTCGCGGGGTACGAGATCTCCGAGGACGGCTACAAGATCGACGCGAGCCTGACCAGAGCGATCGCCGAGTTTCCCACGCCTGGGAACGTCTCGGAACTGCGCTCCTTCGCCGGCCTCGTCAATCAGGTAGCGTCCTTCTCAACCAGAGTCGCTGAGCTGATGACGCCGCTCCGACCTCTGATGAGCCCACGTAACGAGTTCCTTTGGCAGACAGTCACCAGGTGGCGCTTCGAGAGAGCGCGACGGACTGTCGTCAACCGAACGTGCTCCGTTTTACACCCCTCTCGACCACGGTCTCTTAGCACGATTCAGTCGTCTGCTTGGCTTTGCTTCTATTGTCTCAGATGCCAAAATGATGGCACATGGGTGTTGCACAGGCTGGATCGAGGATTTCCTTCTGATGCCGAAGAGATACGCAGTTATCGAGCTAGTCATCCGCCGTTTGCGATGCAGAATGCCGACCATTCCGCTCGGGAAATGCCAATTCGATACTCGTCTCGACCACAAAAACCTGATACCGATTTTTCAGACTCGAAACGACGGATGAGATTGAAACCCCGCCTACAGCCTCTCCGTTAAGGCCGATCTGGTACAGCTTCAGCGTCAACTGAAGCGACGAGGTAGGAACACCAAGTGCCGACCGCCCTGTCGAGATCCGTCGACCAGCCGTGGCGGGGGATGAGGTGGCCGAGGACGCCGTCAGCCCGGCCATCAACGCACTGATCGTCAGCGCTCTCACCGACAGCCTCACTAACATAAGGATGGATGAGGTAAGGCGCATCGCTTCTGTTGACTCTGACTATCAACTGCTCGCGAAATACGTGCGCGAGGGCATGCCGAACCACAAGCATGACCTGCCTGACTCGATCCGCGCTTTCTGGTATAAGCGTGACAGTCTCGCCATTGACGACGGGATTGTTGTGTGTGGCCTCGTGATACCCCTTGCCATGCGTCACAGTTCTCACCGCACTACACGCAGGTCACCAAGGTCAGGAGAAGACCAAGGCACGTGCCCGCCTAATTGTATATTGGCCCGGCCTGGACCGTGACGTTGAAAACGTAACCCGCTCCTGTCAAGCGTGTCAGAATGAACTGCCGTCGCTCCCCAGAGAAACTTACATGAGACACGCGCCACCTTCACGCCCGTTTCAGATCGTGTCAGCTGACTTCGCGGAGCATGGAGGGCGGAAATTCCTCGTGGTTGTTGACCATTACTCTGGTTGGCAGCATGTCGCGGACCTGGGGAAGACGTTCACGACAAAGCAAACGATCCGATCCGCTCAGACAA